>WSZQ02000004.1:4081123-4094517 GCA_019419845.2 Weissflogia rhopalogaster | reverse complement strand
TCACTCTCTGTGAATAAATGTAAAACATCTTAAAAAGTTTAATAGTTTTCGAGAATCTATGTTACCAATAAATTATAGTACGTTCGAAATTATTTTAAAACAAAGTTTGAATTTCGATTAATCCGCGATAACTGAGGTTTTCCGTGGTAAAAAAACGCGCTAACCAAACCATTATGAATTAATCGGATTTTTTTTTTTTTTTGTCTAAGGTGAATTCCGATAAGTCCCATAACATTTGCAATAACTCACTCCATTCCGAGGGAGAATGAAAACGTCAGACGAATCATTACACAATGATATCCACGACGCATTCGATCTATCGAATTGTACAAGAGAATTACTGAAGCTTGCAAGTCGCTCAAAAAGTACTTTTAGGCTGTGTTTTACGAGAAGCGTCAAAGAAAGAAATACGTGAAATGAGATTTGTACGCACATGAGTACTAACAACATTTGTTATGAATGCAAAGCGAGATTCTGAAGCCAAAGAGTTTGAGAGTTCTTGCTGAGACAGTACGAGTTGGTAGATCAACCTTCTGCTAATATTTATGTTTTCTATTGACTGTCAAAATTATTAGCGGTCCAGTATAGATTATTAGTCATTAGATATGAGTTCTCAAGAGATAATAAAATGGTAAACAGCAAAAACGGCTGCAATTGGCAGTAATAATAACTCAGACTAATTTTATTTATTTACTAAACGGCATTCATATCAAATATGTACAATAGAACAAATGCGTTGCAATATGTTAAATCCAAAATGATTAGCTCTTTCCCTGTTGCAATTTTTGAGCAGCAGCCATAGCACTCTCATTAGCCAACATCTGGAACTCTGAGAAGCGTTGTGATATTCTTTGGTTGGTCTTGAGATATTTTTCCATACAAGTCAGAGCGCATTTCTCCTGATAAACAAAACTATAATTGGTATCATTTGCTATCAATGATAACGACTTAATTACCTCTTGAGGCTTGATTTTCCTGGTTGTAAAATCGCTAATACAATCTTGGAAGCACATCTCAGATATTTTATTGTAGTTTATTAGGAAGTCTTTGAACTACAAGTTGAAAAGATGAAAATCGATTGCAATATGAATTGGACTCGTTCATTAAAAACAAAACATGAATTACCGTGCGCATTTGTTCTGGGTCAACACCTTCGGTTGTTAATTGTGGCGCCATGCTCATTTTTATAGAAATACACTACTTTAATTGATGATAGTTATTAAATTTGGTTTTGGAACGTGTGATCAATATTCACAATTTTTTGGTTATGTTGACAACATTTAGTGACATTTGGTAGAGTAAGTCGTTATCTTGTTTATAGATAACGCTAGCAGGACTGAAACCATTAAATAAGTTTTTGATACATAGATGGCGCTTAAAGTTGGAGAATTTTAATATTTTAAAATTTTTGATAAAATTTATCATCATTAAATGTAACAGTTGCCAAATTTGGTATATGTGATTAGAACTAAAATGTGTTATAAGCAGTAACTATAATGTGGCTAGATTTTGTCAGGAAAACAGGGTGACAATTTTAATTGAAAATAATTTTGAAAGTATTCTCTTATTTATCGCGTTTTAATGTGGAACTAAAACGTGAAATTCAAACTTTGTTCTAAAATATTTTCTAATATGCATGTTATAGAATGCCCAGTCTTGTACGGATCGATTCCACATTAAATTTGTTGTTTTGTTGAATAATTATTGAGATATATATCGTGTAAAAACGTCTTTTCAAAAAAATGTCGAGTTTTTCATTTTTTTCATATTTCCCGCATTGCTAGTTTTATAAATTATGCACCAATCGATTCAGCGAGGAAATATCTTCAAACTTCAGGGACAGTTCTTCAATCAAATGCGTTGTTACAGGTACTGATGTAGCAAAAGACGCACATTTAATTGAATATGTTCGTTATGTTAAAAACAATAATATAATTGCAGATATGAAGATAGCAGCTCTTGCATCTAAATAAAAGTGAAAGCATTTGTAAAAAATACAGATATGGAAGACATATTTGGAAAAACATTTTACGGAATTTGCGGAAAAAGCGAAATCTGTTTGTCGTGGAAACGAAATGAAATACAATGTGTACAGCCGATAATTTAATATGGGTAAATCATAAACGTCGTCAAATACAATATAGGGTCAAGGTAAATTTAGGGCACGACTACCAAATTTCATTTTGTTGATTTTATCGAAAAGAAAGCTGTATCTTTATTTGACGGTTTCGGATGCGGTAAATATCTCCAGATATAAGAAGCTCTCTATGAAAAATGTTCAGGGAAATCAAAATATAATCATGGAGTGAGGGTAACTTTGCAATCATAAATGGTACCCCTATTTATTATTATGAATTCAGATTGTTCTACTCAAAGTATGTTAAATGTTCAAAGTGATATCTGTCGACTTCAATGCAATTTCAGATAACTCTTTCTTAACGCTGACTTGAAAATTCGGATTTAGTTATCTTAGCGAAATGTTTTAATGTCATCCCTGGATAAACGCGGTATGAAAACCGAATTTTCGAAACCTCACTCTCACCATGCAGGTCTGAATATATAAAAATCATTTGACCCCTATGGAATGATTATATTTTTATTACCAACCATTTTTTCCGTAGAGAGTTTATTTAAAGTTTTTTCGTTAATCTCTCCCGGAATCCATATTCTATTGAGAGCATTCATAACATGTAATAATTCTCGTGTATGTAGTAGCACTGAAGTAAAACTGTATTCAGCCAGCGCAGCGGCCCTACAGAGTTAGAATGTTTCATTATATCTCAATATTTGTTTTCTTCATCAAAATTGCGTTTATCTACTCCTGTTTTATAATGTACACAATTCAGTATCGTATTCTGATTAAGAAATTATTATTTTCACACATAATAGTCGTAGACCACGAGGTCCCGTGTTCTGTTCTCGGTGGGGATGTATAGAAAAGTGAATTCTTCTTATCAATAGTATTAGCCTCTAATGTGACTAATAACATTGAAAAAGAATTGAATAGAGCTATTGACCATAGTAGTCGATGCACGGTAAACTAAAAAAAAGTAGAAGAAAAAGTACAATGTACAAGTCGCATGGAATACCCATTATTCACTCATAGGAACTAAAGCACTCGACTTCAGCTCATGCTTTCTCAAACTCTTGAGGAAATAATATACTATAATCAATTGCTTATTTCATATTCATTCGTTATATAAAACATTATACGACGAATGCAAATTTTAGATTGATTAGAATGTCTGAAAATGACAGAATTGGCGACAGTCCAGCGGAATTGTTGTTTGACGTTAAAATTCATTACATGCCACCATATTCAGTATCTCGCGCAAATTCACCATAAATCCGTTCATTCATATGTATCGTTTAAAATCCGAGTAAATGGACGTCGCCGTGGTAGCCATTCGCATTACGTCCCGCAAATTCCCATCCGCCACGCCTAACTGCTATATCGCTGTCGTTGATAATGGAAATAGGCGCACACGCGTTCTTTAGGCGTACCAACAACCCCACGTGCAACAAGTCGGCGGTGCGCGAGCGCACGCTCAGCTGCAATCCGAAGATCGAAACGCACGGCCACTCGGAGCACCGCTTCCGGCGCACCACGTCCTTCCCCAATAGCAAGTCGGACCGACATATCTCTCGCCTGCGCAGCGTTAGCCGCACGAGCAGCTGCAACGAAAAGACGGCGAACAACGTCGGTGGCAAACGGAAGCGCTACCCGCTGGCGCCAAACAAGCCCAGTCTCGAACGGGTGCGCCACCCTAAAGCGCATAGCGTCATCGAACTGAAGACGCTGCTGCGCCAGAATCTCAAGTGCATCCATCAGCTGAAATCGCTGGACATGCTCGATACGTCAGAACCGGAGGGTAGTACTGCCTATCTCAACCACCTCAAGGGCGAGATTTGGGCTAGCCGGGACTCGGCGACGACGGGTGCTTCGAAGGATGTCGGCACCATCGAAAAGGAGATTGAGAACTATCGCATGCGGCTCAAGGAGAATGTCTCGATTTTGCAGGCGAAGATCAACTCCAACGACGGTAAGAATGTGGATATAACTTCATTGTTTACAAATGTAGTCCAAACAAGAAGGGAGTATTCCATTTGAAAGTGCAATACAAACATTGGTTTTTGGCAATACTATAGGCAGCTTTACGGGCAGCTTTTTATTCCTTAAACGTTTAGGAAAACGTTTAAAACATTCTTTGTTCTAGTCGACCAAATTGCATATTTTATATGATATTTAAATCTTCAATTGAAATAATATTCATTATTCTATCCTTCTGAAAAGAAGGTATTTCCACCACAATGGCCACTCGTATCTACAAATCCATCTGCAGACCTATCCTAGACTATCCACTGATATTGTTAGCTAATACTATTTTATAATATTATTAAATTTAAAGGGGTGAAATAATATTTATATTTATAGATGGCAAATCAAGCGATCGTCTCGATATTTAGTCTTGTTTATGGTGAAGCGATTTTGAAGACCTCCTATGGGATTGCCGGAGTGGCACTGGTGCTGAATATCAATAGTATGGTGACGAACTTTTCCGGTGTGTTGACGGGACCGATCTTGAAGAATTTCGCTCCGAGATGGGTGACTTGTGTTGGGGTCTTCCTCACTGCGAGTGGGCTTATTTTATCATCGATGGTAACGACTATTTGGGGTTTTATTTGTACATTTAGTATATTTGCGGGTAAGTTTAAAGGCCTTTTTCTCTTTTAAGAAGTTGAATAGGTAGAAATATAAGTGGATTAGTATACCGAAGAGTAGACCATAAAATGGTGGAGATCAGAGTGGAATAAAATAAGAGAGAGTAGAATATGGGCATCTCTGCAAGTTCCCTACTCTCTAGTTGAGTAGAGTTGAGTCGAGTAGAGTGAAGGAGTAGTAATTAGTAGGATGGAAAGGAGTTGCATTGAGTAGAGTCAAGAAGGGCTAGTTGAGGAAGAGTCGTGGTAGAACTTAGGAGGGGGAAATGGAGTATCGAGAACGCAACGAAAACAAGATGACGAAGAGTAAATTAAGACTTGAAAAAGTGTTGAGGTCGAGTCGAAAAAGGTAGACAAAAAGAAATGAAAAGAGTCGAGAAAAGGTTAAGGAAGACTCGACGAGAAGCGTCTAGTCGAGTAGAGTTTTAGATTAGGGTAGCGACGTATTTAGAGAAAAGAATCGAGAAGAGTAAAGTTGAAAGTCAATCAAAATCGAGTACAATTTAGTAGAGTCGATTTTATTCGAGTAGAGTAGGGACAAATCGAGAAAAATCGACTAAAATCCATTATATTCCAATATAATTAATTAGAAAAGAAAACAAATAAGAAAACAAGATTAGAATAATATATCGAATTTTAATCAGCTTTAATCAGCTTTTTTAATTTAATCAGCTTTTCACCCAATATACGAAAAAAAATGAACGCACTACAAAGCGAAATTGTAGCAATTGAATTTGATCTCTCGTTAAGTTAACATAAATTAGGTTAAGTTAAACTGAAAACCCACTTACGACTTGATCCCAAAGATCCCCGGCAACTCGGATAACAAGGCATTACCGCGCAACAAACGCATACCCGCGTGAAATTATGCAGATCAACAATCAACTATCGCAAGTATCATCATGTGTAGTTCGTATTCAACACGCATTAATTTACAAGTACATTAGTTCGCATCATCATTAATCGAGCGAGCGATGAAGTGGCGCTCGACGCCAGCCAGCGCTTCGCCGCCGCCGCCGCTCGTGGGGGCGGCAGGACCGAAACACAGTAATGTTGTAATGAATCAGCATGTAAACATCAAGTGGATCTACTTCCCCAAAAAGGCGCACATTCACGTATCCATTCTAACCCGACTCTATCCGAAATGCCGCCGTCGCCGCCGCCGCCGCCGCCGCCGCCGCCGCGCCAGATGCGATAGTTTTCCCATTTCACTCATACAGGAAGGAAAACGCTTCCAGCTGCACTGCTAGGCAGCAGGCTACTCTTGCATTGTTGCTGATTTAATGACGAGGAAAATGTTTTAAGCAGATTAAGCGAGCGATAAATCAGCCACGGTCGCGTGTTAATCATCGACGATTTATAATTTTTATCTGCGCTGCTTGCCGCTGGCGCATAATCGTGTAAATAATATCACGTCATTTAGCATTTGCATTTTCACACTGCGATTTTTTCTGCTACTCTTTTTTCTACGCGAGTTTTGTGAGAATTCTGCGGGCAAAGGAGCAAACAAGCGAAGGAAGAGTCATTTTCCTTAAATGCGTCGACAGTTGAGACAGTTGGAGATTCATCATTCTTGTTTAATATTAAAAAAAAATCTTGGAGAAAAAAGTGGTGTCATGTTGATCTATAAATATTCTCACTGCTGCGTAGCGCAAAATATTTTCTAGAGAAGTAGTAGGTAACGAATTTAGTGTTTTATTCTAGTTTTATACGGTCCACTCTCCACTTCCCTGAGAAAAACAGAATTAAACAGTTTAAGGCAAAATAGAGTGAAGCGGAGAGTGGACCGAATAAAACTAAAATAAAACACTAAATTCGTTATGTTGAACTATACCAACTTTGCCTATTCGCATCCGTATACCACCTTATCCTAGTGTCCCCTTCTCAATACTACGCTCTACTCAACTCAATCCTTCATATCCCAACCCTGCCGAAAATTGGTCTATTCCACACTGCTCTCCTTTTCTCCACTCTCGGGTCTTCGTCTAAGAAACTAAGACCGGAGTTAGTGAACTTACCTAATAGTTTAGATAACAACTTAAACCTACTCTCCATTCTACTATCCTCATATTCTTCAGTAGCCCATAAAACACCCTCCCTGTACCCTCAAAATACCTCAAAAATCGAAAAATATCTTAACTTTTTCTAGGTTTAGGATTAGGTCTAATCCAACCAGCCTCCTTCATCGCAATCAACTCCTACTTTGACAAAAGAAAAGGACAAGCCGTAGGACTAGCAATGGCTGGAACCGGTCTAGGCCAAACCTTCATGCCCCAAGTAGTCACTCTCCTGCAAGAAGCATACGCCTTTAAGGGCACCGTTCTGATCCTGGGAGCCATCTCCTTACAGGGCTTAGTTGGAGCCTTACTCTTTCAAGTAAGTAAAAATGTTCTCATTCCCAATCCCTGTATGTTTATCTGTTTATCACCTATGCACACGTTTAAACCGTTTTCGGCCGACTTAAGCCGGGATTAGCTCTGCCTGGCCTCGACACTAACACGAACGCAAGCTGGGCATTAACCAATCGTGTACATAATTGGAATAATTCATAATCGGACAGACAGCAGGCACGGTGTAATTTATTTAATTGAAGCGGGACTAATCCATTTACAAACAGAGGATGTAGGGTACTAGCATCAGTTGGGTGGCTCACACTCCTCCCAACTGATGCGTAGGTGTGTGTAATGTGGAGAATTGGTTAATTTTTAATTTTGCTTCGGTTATAAACACATGTGTAACTTATATTATTTATAATATTTCCGAAAGGGAAATATTAATAATTCATACTCCAATTAAATATGCTAGAATTTTGTAATTGGTTAGTAGTAACATTTTTAAAATAGTTTATAATTGGAGTAGGTTGTAATTGTGATAATTGAATAAACTGATAATTAGCTTGTAATTAGCTTGGACCAATTTGGAAAATATTCCTGTTTTCATAGTGAAACTTTATGTATTTTGTATTATAATTTGTACAAATCAGTTCCAATTATTTTTCTTCCTGTAATGTTTGACCTTCTCTCTTGGTGTTCCTTCACTAACTGAGGCTTTTATGTCTTCATTACCTTCTGAACCTACTGTACCTTTTTGATACTTTCTTTTGTGAACTGATGGTCTACGGGAAGTCGTTAATACCAGTTCAGTGATATTAACATTTTTTTGCTGCTTTTTGAGCCCCACTGATTTTTTTAATTTTTTTGAAAAATGAGTGACCAAACCTTTGAGTATGGGTGGATGGTAGCTAATGTTATCTGCTGTTGGACCGAACGTGTTCATCGCGTCAGGAGCCTCGACCGTCAAGTCATTCCTTCTTTAATAGCTTTTGTACACACCTATAAGTGGACCAAGCGCGTCAAAAAGGGCAGCCCCGTTTTTTTTGGGCGTTTCTGACGTCTAGCTAACCGGAACAAGTTACTATTAGAATATAATAGTGCTGTTGTGCTACTAGGTCCGGAGGAGGTGTTGACGATAGAATTTTCGCGGCCTCTGTCGTCACAGTACAGTATGCCCAAATATTTTCAGAGTACATCCTCGAATTCTCTTAATATTTTTTAGCTTTAGCCCCGCGCCCATTCCTCTCACACCGAAGCGGCATAGAGCAGTTTTGAGAGCGACACTGAAGACTGAATCCGCCTTGCAGAATCGGACAGCCCAGATTGGTCTGCAACAGTTCCTTCTAAAGCTTCTATTCCGTCTGTTTTTTAATAGCTCCCCATCTACTCCCTCCTTCTTCTCCTTCTTCTCCTTCTTCACCTTCTTCACCTACTATGACTTCTCCAACTCCTTTACCTCCTTCATCTCTTCCACCTTCTAAATTCTTCCACCGTAAAACAATTCATTAATTAACGTGTCCCTGTCTTCTCTCCATCCAGCCAGTTGAGCGACATCTCCGGAAGGTAGCGGCGCCCGAAGATGAAGTAACTGTCAGCAACAACAACACAAAAGCCACGCGCGAGTCTGAGCAGATTGCCCTCCTACGGCCACAAAGCGACTCGCACACAATGCCGAAGAGCTATGGCCACACGCAATTTCACGATGCAACAAATAATAATTCAACAATTGGTGCCATGCCAAAGAAAGGTAAAGAAACGACGAAATCGATCTATGTCCGTACGTCCGCACTAGTATCTATTCGCCTGCCACCTCATGCCAACCTCCTCGCCTGCTTGTTATCTATATGACCTGAACGCAAGCAAGCGCCGAACGCATTTGTTGCGCTTTTTTTTTCTCCTTTCTCAGAGCGTTCTTTCTCGGAGCGTGAGTACTTTTTGTCGTTCGCGACCATCGATTGGTCTTTATTGCATTTGCGAAACGGTCAAGCGGCTGAATTTATTATTATATTGCAAAACGAGGGAGGAGAAATCAAGCAGGAAATGCCCAAAAAGGCTGAAAAACAAAAGGGGATCCGACGGACGCGTCGCGGTACGGGTCCCTGCTCTGCGCTGAGAGAATTTTGTAGCAATCGGTCTGGGGAAAATTTGCATGCTCAACATACGAAAGTCTATCATTTATTTGTCGTAAATCATTGCCGGGCAACGAGTACATTTCCTCATGTGGCCGTGCGTTTCTTTGCGCGCAACCCGCGAGCATGAGTCGATATCAAAGAAGTATTTTATATATGTACCGTTCCGTTCGCTCGCATCTCATCATCCTGGCCAACCAAGCGCGAAATTTGAACAGCATCTATTCGTTTCCTTGTATACTTTCATTATATTTGTAAAATTTAAACAAGTTTTACGAAAAGAGCTACATAATTTTCGATATTCTACCACGTAGAACCTAATTTTGTACTTTGACATTTCCTTCATTTTCAATGAGATATAACATAATTATCAGCATTAATAGCTTAAATCTACTCAAACTACATTAAAGTACAACTCCTACTTTACCTTACTTGAAAGTTTTATTAACATGTATCGAAAATTAAATAACTTAGAGTTATTTGGAAATGTTGAAATTTTTTGAAAATATTATACGCATTTTTACTTCATATAACAAAATTAACAATAATTTTGTTAATTATATATCGATTTTAATGATATTTTTAGAATTGTATAAAGAATTAGTCGTACTTTAAGTTAGTGTTCATTGATAATTCATATTAGTATTAACTTTGACGTTATAGAGCGTCAAACACTTATTACATTTCTATGAACAACTATCCTAGAGATTTTTGTTTTCCTTAATTTTTAAACAGGAATAACTTGGATTTATAATAAAGCTATGTAAAATCCACTTAAACTGAATTAACGCACTATTATTACGTTATCTAACCTGAAATATTCATCAAAGTTGATTAATAATTAAGAAAGTTATATCTAATTTAAACTTGTTGAAATTTCTCGTTTGTTTTTTTTTGTATTTTATTGCTCATTTACTTTACTTAACAAAATTAACCGTAACATCGATAATTATAGAGATATTTAATTAAAATTATCAAATTATAAAGAACATTAGTTGTACTTTAAGGCAGTGTAATCAGATTTTGAATAGTCTTATTCATTTTGAGGTTATAGTGTGTTAAAAATTTGTCATTTTTCTATGAACAACTATGGTATTTTTTTATTTGTAAACAAGAATAACTTAATTGATAGCACTGATATATAAAATATACTCAAACTACATAAAAACTTAATTCATACTTCACTTAACATGGAATTCTTATAAATATTCATTAATAATTAAGAAAGTTATAACTAATTTTTTTTTTATTTGAAATTTCAAAACAAAAAGATTTTTGCTCGATTTTAGCGAATTAGTCGTACTTTAGGACGGCGTTTTCAGATTTCGTATCTTGTTATTCTTTTCGGTGTTATAGAGCGTTTGAATATGTTTCATTTATTTTCGATGTACAATTATCGACTTACTGTGATTACTGTGTTTCTCATATTTTAATTCCCCATAAATAAATTAATTATTGAAATATTTTAATGAAACTATCAAATTATTCACAGGAATAATCGTCCATTAGGATAGTTTAAGCGGAATTGAATATTATATTTATTTATGAAGCTATATACCTTCAAATATACACAAATGTTTTTTGAAGCCATCATGATCTGTTGCGATTTTAAATTTTTCATTACTTATAACGTCGTTAATTATTAACTAATTTTATTAAATTTTTTCAAATTGTATAGACAATTAGTCGTACTTTTAGATGTAATCAATACATTTTGCATGTTATTATTATTTTAGAAGTTATAGAGCGTGAAACATAAAATTGTTTGCTTATTTCAATTGCCTTCAAATAAAAGTCTTTCTGCGACAAAAAATAAGAACAAAAAGGAACAGCAAGTTAAAAACGACTTAAAAATCATGAAATTCATATGAATAATCATTAAAAATTAAAAAAGTTATATCAAATTTAATTTTTTGAAATTCCTAAAAAAGTTTGTTGCTGTTTTACTTTACATAACCAAACTAACCATAACTCAGTTAATTGCAAACCGGTACTAATGAAATTGTCAAATTAAATAGCGAATTAGTCGTACTTTAAGATGCTGCTTTCAAATTTTGATATTGTTATTCTTTTCGTAGTTATAGAGCATTCAACATATTTTGTCATTTTCGATGGGCATTTATCGGAATCGTTCCTTATATTTTAATTACTCATTAATCAATTAATTATTGAATGATTTTAATGAAACTATCAAATTATTCAGAGGACTGATCGTCCATTAGGATAGTTTAAGCGGATTTTGAATATTATATTTATTTATGAAGCTATATACCTTCAAACACAAATTTATTTTTTACAGCCATCATGATCCTTTGCGTTTTTAAATTTTTAATTACTTATAACTTCGTTAATTATTAACTAATTTTATTAAATTTTTCAAATTATACAGACAATTAGTCGTACTTTTAGATGTAATCAATACACTTTGCATTTTATTATTATTTTAGTAGTTAGAGTGCGTGAAACATAAAATAGTTTGGTTATTTCAAATTACTTCAAATAAAAAAAACTTTCTGCGACTAAAAATAAGAACAAAAAGGAAAAATAAGTTAAGGAAAGACTTAAAAAAGCAAACATGAGATGTGAAGTGGAACGCATAGCGCATAAATGATGCACGACTTTAAATGGATGCATAATGAATGAAAAGCGCACTTTGTCCACAATGGAAGAATGATCAATGAATATCCTGCGGGTTGGAGGGGGATTACAATGCGTAATTCAACCACATAAAATCAATTCTACATTCTACACTAGTCTATACTCATTAAACTATCGTAACTTCTGAAAATTATGCTTAACAAAATTGAAATCTTAAAAAACAATGAAATCCTAAAATAGCTTTTACATCGTGTCTTATCTAGATAACACCCAAGTAAAAGCCTTAATAATCCTTTTTTACTACTATAATTAAATAAGGGTTGCCTATCATCTTTTTTTCTTTCTCCCTCGTTACCTGTTTCGAGTTTGTTTGTCTTTGTTCATCTTTTCATCTCATTCAGGGACAGATTGAGAGACAAAGACAAGGAAGGCAGAGGGCGAGAACATGAAAAACTCTCGCGCTTCGCCTGTTGTTCGTTAACATAATAAAAACAATGGCGGGCGCTGGGCTTATTAAATTTTTAGTTTATTAAAGTTTGAACTTGTGAATACAAAGCAGTCGGTAGACAGACGCCTGTGCGGCGGCTCTTGTGGTTCGCGCACGCTTTGTAGTCCAACTTGTGCAGGATTTCGCCTCGTGGCTTGCATTATCTGCTAATGGTATTCAGATAAACACGCGCTGACCCTTTCGCTAATAAACAGAGACGTCTTTTCTTCGCCATCCCCGCGAATGCAGTCATGCTCCACGAATGCAAATTTGGCTGGGCGAAAAGGCGCAAAATGTCTTGTGTCTTTCATGCTCGCGCAGCCAATTGAAATTCAAATATTCAACTACATAAAATTTCAGTGAATTAAATTTAACCACAAAAATTGTTTCGCTTTTATTGCGTATTCTTCATGAAAGATCCATAAAATTTAAGAGGTATCAAATGACATCACTTATTCTGAAAGCAAATCTACAAGAGCTTTCTGAAAGATTGTCTATTTTCTTTCCGTAATTTGAGATTTTCATAAAAATCGGTCTGTATTTATCAATGTTACAGCAAATTAAATTTTGTAGAACAATTCATATAGCCGATAAGAGTTAAGAAGAGAAAATTAATTTTTCTTTATGGTATTAAAAATGTGTAAACAACAATAATCAAATTCTGCTTAAACTATCTTAATATACAAGTATTGCTCTATGTATTTTGAGATTTTCATCAAAATCCGACAATAATTAACAGAATTATATAGTCATTAAAATTGAAGAGATATTGGATATCATTATAGTTGAAAATGAAGGTACGTTTAATGCTCTGTAACTTCATAAAGCGTCATAATATGTTATAGCTAATAATAGGCTCTTAAAGCACATCTAATTATCTATAGGATATGAAAATATTATTACAATTGCACGGTAATTATCAAGGTTATAGGTACTCAAATTTTGAGAAACAGGACACATCATCTGAAAACTAGTTCACGTTTGAAGCTATTTCACTTCGAAAATAGTAAAGAAATTAAATATCTGTGAAAGAAGTCTGAAAGTGCATCTAATCCTCTCTATAATTTGAGATGTCCAATAAAATTTATCAGTAATTATCTATGTTATTATTAATTGCATGTGTAA
>WSZQ02000004.1:4049780-4060791 GCA_019419845.2 Weissflogia rhopalogaster | reverse complement strand
ACTGGCAACACTGTCAGGGAGCAAGTATGAAATGACAGCTGTCATCTGTCAATTATTAACAACTGTCATCTAGGAACTATCAAGTGACAGTTGTCAAATGTTCACTGGCAACACTGTCAGGTAGCAAGGATGAAATGACAGCTGTCATCTGTCAATTATTGGCAACTGTCAAGTGACAGCTGTCAACTAGATAATGTCAAGTGAGAGGTGTCAACTGTCAACTATCGATTAACAGCTGTCAACTAGGACACGTAAAATATTCAATGCCTTTGTCCACCATACATACAAGCTAAATTATCGCTATGTACACTGATTATTCTTAAATTCGTCAATATTTCTACATGTATTTCCTTTAAGACTGCTTAACTTTATGAATAATCAGTACTTAACCTCAACAAACTCAGGTGTCACGATATCTAGATTGTAACCTAAAGTAAAAAAAAAGTAACATACAGAACATTATTGTCACTACACAAATGTGTACGCTGCTCTTTTTTGAAAAAAGAATCATTTGACCTTGATTGAACCTTGGGTAACCTTGGTTAACCTTGGCTAACATGGGTTAATCTTTGAGACGACCTTAGAGATAACCTCAAGAGGTAACTTTAAGAAGATGAACTTAATATGACTTATGAACCTCAGGGGGTATCAAGTCTCAAATGAAATTCAAAGTAAGAGTATGGAAACGAAAAGAAACGCATTGGCAGTCTGGAAGATGTGCAACTGTGGACCGGCGGAGGTGGGCCCCGCCGCCGGGTCCACGGGTACGTGATTCTGATGCGAGCTGCCACGCGGCGTGGCGGCTGTCACGGACGGTGCATGACCGACCGCAACATGCCCGCCACCTGCTGAGCCGCGCAGGGAGTGCGACGATGACGACGAGGACGACATCCCCGATTGGTGATTATGGTGGTGGTTGCGTTCGGCGACGCTGTTGGAGATCTGGTCCTCGTCTTGGTCACGCTCCGCCGAGCCGATCTGATCGTTGTAGTCTTCCTCGTCCGGCGGGGCAACGATGCGTGTCGGTCCTGGTATTTCTAATCGTTGAAGTTTTCAATTGAGTTTTTCTACTCTTAGATGCTCCCAGACAGAGGGCTTGGTGGCGGTGGGATTAAACTTGGAAGTGGGAAGAGTAGGTCTAGACTTTGTTGGTTGGAGGTTCTCGAGGTTGGTATGAGGCTTGGGAGGAGCCTTATACCAAACTCGGGAATCGGAACAGATTGGGACTTACCGTAGACACGAATACTACTCTCGACATCCCCGATCGAGTTTTTCGCAATGCATCGATAGCTCCCGAGATCCTCGGTGAGGAGATTACGCACGATGAGGATCATAGTCGTCTGAAATAGCGACTTGCTGAGCATTTTCACCTCGTGCTTGTCGCTGGAGATGACCATGCCACCGCCGCCGCCACCACCGCCTGAAAGTTCGAATTACAGCAAGGCACTCAGTGGGGTATTATCATCGGAGCCGATCATTCTCGGCGCTCGATAATAATAATCCTCAGAGGGCAGAGGGTGCAGTGAGCAAAGGGAGTACTAAGCAGAGGGAGTAGTTGACTGGAGGAACAGTGGGTAGAGGTAACAGAGTCTAGAGGTAGCAGAATGCAGAGGTAACAGAGAGACAGTGCGACAGTGACAGTTTAACTAGGTTCGGACATGGGGACGTAATCGGAGACGTGATTAAACATCCCAAACTTTCAGTGGGGTTTTCGGGGAGGAATTTCCGAGGGCACTTAAGTAATCCCGATGATAACAATCTATGCAATAGGTAATAGGTAATATGATAATAGACACTTGTTTCAAGTGATTAATGATCACCACCCCCGACGCAAACTTCTAACAAGAGAGAGTGTAGAGGGTAAAAATCAAAATTACGGAGTAAATTGATTAAAACGTGTTTTTAAGTAATGAAGAGGGAAGACTTACCGGGAAGTGTGATATCACGCACCCAGTAGTTAATGGATTTCGGAAAAGCCTCGACGTAACACTCGAGAACGACGTCCGTGGACAGTGGAGCTCCTACCAGCTGGTTGGGGACTTGTATCACCGGATGGACTGCAACAAACGCCCAGTCCATAACTTCCCAGAGGGTTGAAAGAGGGCAGTACACAGAGACAGAGACATAAAACGGAAGTAGGAGGGTAATATTTTGGCGCTGCGTCATTGAAACACTTAACTTCCTACCCCCAACAACAGCGACGTCAAAAGTTGCCTTTGAGTAATAAACTTGGCGACTATGACGAGCCCAATGACGATGAATAATGATCGGTCACTTTTTGTCCCCCTTCACTCCCGTTTACTAATTTGGTGTACTACCACTATACTCCGGTTTTGGACTATTATGACCCAAAACTCGAGCCCAAACGTTAAAAATGTGGCAACAACTTACAATTGACGTTAACCATGATTCGTTTGCTGACAGTTGGCGGGACACCATTGGAGGCGATGCACATGTAGGCGCCCATTTCGGTCCGGGATATTTTGTCGAGTTTGAGCATTTCACCCTGATAGGAGGCGGCTGTAAACAAGCGAAACAGCAATTTGTAAATTTTTCCACGCGGAGATATTTCAACTTTTCCCTGACCCTATTCCCTGACAGCAGGGAAGCGGGAAAGTCGAGTTGGTTACAACTATAGAAAGATCGCTTGTTTGATTGCCGGAATTCTCTCATCTTTATCAGAGCACTTTCAGCGTGTCTACTCGAGACCCTTCTAAGATGAGCCACAACGCTCTAAGTCCTCGAGTAGACCAATCACATTTTCCGACACTAGTCTAGTCGGCTCGTCGACGCGTCGGTTGGATACCACGGGTGTAGATGTTCGCAATCGCAATTCATAAAACGAGGCTAGGACTGTGATGCTGATAGTGGAGGCGGCTGGCGGCCGCAGCGCTCATAAAGTTAAAATATCATTACTTGTGTAAACTCTTGCTACATTCCAAAATGGAAACCGCTACTGACTTGTGAGTTTGCAGTTGGGAAGGCAGGGAAAAAGTACATAGTTGATTGAAGCAGATGTAATTTTCCCTCCAAAAACATGTTTCTTGTTTGATCAGACTCAGAGATGTGAGTCAACAATTAATTATTAATTACGGGTAAGCTACCAAATACTAACACGATGAATACCATTGTTCTAAGTTGACCTGCTTAATCCCTAAGGATTTTTGAGTTAAGGGAGGCTTTTCTTCTATTGATATCTTTCTCTGTCCACTTTGGCGACAGTGACAGGTCTTATGTAAGTAAAAACAAGGTGAGCGAAGCTAGAGTCCAACAAAGGACTGCAGTACTAGTGATGACTGAGTTAGCTGCTCTCTTGGTATCTCTCTTTATCCTCCAAGATCTTTGGCGACCGTGACAGGTCTAACATAAATAAGAAGAATATGAGGGAGGGCTGCGTTCAAAAAAAGACTGGAGTACATGTAAAAAGGGAGATGTCTACTATCTTGGTATCTCTCTTTGAGCTTCAAGATCTTTAGTAACCGTAACAGATCTAATGAATGTAAGAACAAGCTGAGGGAGAACAGGGTCCAATAAAGAACTGCAGCACCAATGAAAAGAGAGAGCGATGGACATGGTCAGAGAAGGAACTACAGCATATTTATAAAGAAATAATATGGAATAGTTCTGTCCTTTCCAATTGCACGAATGAACTAAGGACAGTGGATAGATGGTAGAGGGTAGATTGAGGGTGGGTGAGAGTCGTTGACTGTTTTGGAACAATTAGAAAGTGGAAAAATGGGGAAGTATTTCTATAATTTGCTTAGGTTCTCGGCAAAAATAAAGTTCGAATGATCAGATTATAGTAGAGGTCTTAAGCTTCAAAGTTGATGGCAAAGGGTTGATAGCAAGAAAGGGTCAGTAAGACCAAAATATATAATGGTTTGAGTGAAAGGGTTGTGGAAATTTGTGGGGATCATTAAATCAGAATTTTTCATGATCTTAGCCCTCTTTCTAATTCTGTGTCCGCTAAAATATTTGCTGACTGTGACAGGTCTTAGTAAGAACTATAAATATGCATAATATTGGTGACATATATTTCATTCTAAGTATGAAATTTGTACTTGTATCATCTTGTATCATTGCTAGAGATTTGGCGACCGTGACACGTCTTACAAAGTCAAGTATCCTACATATGTTATATTTTTCCTTGTTCATAAAGACATTGAGACTAAATTATTTCAAGTTCCTTAAATCTACTTATATATCCTCAAAGATTTTAGGCCTTGACCATCGATTCCCTCAAATTGACAAAAGATATAAATCCCTCCAATGCAAGATTTGAGCGGGTTGGAAAAAGGTTCGACCAACACACATTCCCCAAGAAAGTCACCCTGCGGGGAGGACCTTTTTTCATCGCTCGAAAACCTCAACCTCCATCTCCCAGCGTCGTGGCATTGCCACAACCCGGTCTCCATTGATGTCGATCTTTCGATATGCGGGCGTGCGACCGCACACAATGGCCATCATTGTTGTCAGTTCGCAAGCGCTTCCGGGCAATACGCAATAATACACGCGGATTAATGCTACTCGTAACAATGCGATACCACTAACCGAAAGCGGTCCCCGTGGAGCAGCGTACTTTTAAAGTGCTCCCATACCAAAACCCCGAGCCCCCGGATCCCTCGGGCAGGTCGCAAGTATTCAAGTTGTGGCATTCACCCATTCCTCACTTCGGATTTTTATGAAAACTCACCGCGTCGTCGCTGGCCTTTTTCGCGTATGATGATATCCTCGCCATCTTCTCGCCGCCAGAGGACCTTCGGCGGTGGATGGCCACGTGCCTTGCACGCCAACTTCACAACCCCATGTTCGGGTATCATTATGTCGCTGGAGGTCTCCTCGGGGATGAAATCCGGTGGTATTACCACATCCAATGTACCTAACTGCAAATAAATACAATTCCGTTATGGTTATATTTTCTTTTAATAAGCCTAAAGACGGATGTAGTCTATTAAGTCTTCGGACCAGTGTTCCCGGCTTCACTGGGAACAGTGGGCACAGTGGGAACAGAACATCTGATTTTAACGACCCCGAAATATAATGGAATGAATGCACCTCGGGACAATTGAGTTATTTCATTTTCTTATTTGTGGAGGTCCGGGGGAAGAAGGAGAGTAGGTGGCAATAATTTGTCACAGAAAATTGGATGTATTCACTTTGTGGAAGACTATAATTACTTTGTCTGCGTATTTTGAGCGACAAAAGTGCTCGAAAGTGATGGACTGATAGAAGTCTCGTTGGAGTTCCGCAAACTAAACAACTCCGACGGACCTTTTGCCGGGCAGGTTAATTGATGATAAACTCGTGATAAACTTTGCGCTCCGGGATTACACACTCTGCTCATTCGTGCTTCCGTCCACAATGTCCCTGCCTTGTACGTGTGGCTGTGTGAGTGTGGATGTGCGTCTCTGACCTGTCCGAAGTGTGAGAGGTGTGGGGTGTGACTAGACACAGGCGAGGGATCAAAATCCAACTCAAAGTTGGACATCGCTCATAGAAGCACTAGGTGGAGGCACGTGGGGAACGGGGAAAGGTGGAGCGGGGCTGTCCGAAAAGCGGGCGAAAATGGTCAAGACGCGCCCGGAGGGACAAGACTGACACGAGACGGGATGTCGGAACTCAAATAAACCACTGCCTCGTTTCGCACGTCGTAGACGGACACTCTAGGTATAATTAAACTAAGGTTTGCGTACAAACAGAGACCTTTTGTCTCTTCGGGTTATGTGTCTGACCACATGTTTGGGGCGATCTACTTTTAGAATTGTTGAGGACATGGTCATCCAACAATAGATCAATAAAAGAATTTTGAAGTGGTAAAAGATTTTTTCAATTTTTGGCGACCGTGACACGACTTATTTAAGTATTCCATCAGATAAGTTATGGGGTGTTATTATTATATTCATTTATTATATTTTATTATATTTTATTCCTTGAAGTAAATTGTACTTATGTCGCTGAGTGATAATTTGGCGACCGTGACAGATCTTTTGAAAACATTATTTGTTACAAATGAGCCCTGATGAATTCACCATGAACCGATTGGAATGGTTTTAATAAGAGTGTTTAGGCCTGTAGGTAAAAGTAGAAGGTAAATGTGAAAAGTAAAAGCAGAAGGTTGAAGGTAACGATCAGATAGTAGAGTGTAAAAACCTGCTCTGACGACGTTTCATAGGATCTTTGTGTGTCAGACCACAAGGTTTGAAGGAATGAACAGATAGTTGAGGGGGTAACAACTTTTCTTAAGAAACTGACCTTACTTTTCATAACATCCTTGTATGTCTGACCACAGGTTTGAAACAATTTACTTTTAAAATGGTTGAAGACATTGCAGGAACTATTGTCAAAGGTAATCATATTATATAAGTTGTTGTAGTATATTTTCTACGAAGAAGAAAATTCCTTAGAGAATATTCTTACTTGTGTAGCTGGTTGTTTGGCAACCAAGACAGGTCTTTTGAAAGCATCATTTCTTCCAAGTGCCAAGTACTTTTAGAATAGTAGAGGAACTGTACATATCTATAGAATACTTTTGATGAGGTAAATGATTTTATTTCAATCTTAGGCGACAGGTATTCGAGGTAACGAACGATTTGAGGAAGTATATTTGATTCCTAAAAGTTTTCTGTAATAAATATTTTTTCACTCTTTAACTATCGTCAAAGGTAATCATATATATAATCATATATAAGTTGTCGAAGTATATTTTCTAGGAAGAAGAAAATTCCTTAGAGAATATTCTTACTTGTGAGGCTGGTTGTTTGGCAACCGTGACAGGTCTTTTGAAAGGATCACTTCTTCCAAGCGCCAAGTACTTATAGAATTTTAGACGAACTGTACATATCTATGGAATACATTTGATGAGGTAAATGATTTTATTTCAATCTTAGGCGAACGTGACAGGTATTCTAGATTTAAGGAAGTATATTTGATTTGAATACTTTTATTCTGTAATAAATATTCATAGTTGTCTCGTTGGGTATTTGGCGACCCTGACAGGTCTTATGAAAGCATTATCTATTCCAAGTGAACTTCAAGGAAGTTTCCTTTGGAGTGATAAGAGTAAGATTGTAGAGGTCAGAGGAAGTAGAAGATAAAGGGTAAAGAAGAAGATTGAAGGTAACGATCAGTTGATGTTAAAAACTTCTCTTAAGAAACTGACCTGACTTTTCATAGGATCCGTGTTGATTTGGCACATATACTGACCACGATCTTCCTCTTGAACACTCTTGATGTGAAGGTTCCAGATGGTGTGGTCATTGTGGGAAACGGAAACCCTCGGATTGTGGGTAATAACATGGTCGTGGATTGCTTGAATTGCTTTCGTGTCCGCCTTCACCCATCCCACCTGGAAATAAATTCCCAATGACAAACTGCAAACACACTCCTCCACATCATCTGGCTAGCTTAATATAACATGAGTTAGTAAACTGTTGATGTTGCTAAAGTTAAAGTTGGAATGAGTATAGTTTAACCCAGTTATATCTACCCAGAAAAAGAAGGAACAAATCGCAAACGGTAAACTTTACTCCATTTTATAACTCCATTTAAATGTTTTGAGGTTATGCAGCTTACTAAAAGCAACCCACATGTAGGTGGTTCACTTCCAGGCCACCTATGCTTCTCCACTCGTCCGGGGAAATCGAAACGCATGTGAAGATGCGAAGGTTGTTGGTATGCGCGTAACGCCTCGACCATCTGGCGACACGGCCGTGGATCATTCCCGCCGCCGTGCCGCCTCCGCTCGCTCTAGCCACCATCGCGCAAATGAAATATCAATGCAGATATTGAAAGTCACCCGCCAACGTATTCCCCTTGCGTGTTTGGGCTTGGGGGGTGGATCAATAGACGCTTTGTCTGTTCCCACTGTTCCCACTGCTCCCACTCTTCCCTCGTATCCACTACCACCAGGAACATGTGTTCCCGCACGTCTGGAGTCAAGTGGCTATGCGACATGTCGTTGTTTTACACCCTTGTAAATCCCTGCAAAGCCCCACCGTCCGCAGATAGTTATATGGAAAAATTACGACTATGGAAAAATGGGGACGGTTAAAAATGGTTTTAATGTAGAGCCGGGAGATGAAAGTTTAACGTGGATAGTGTTGAGGGTGGTGGTTGAAGGTTCGGGGTTTGGTTTTGTACACAGCTGCGTGTATTATAAATGATCCCAAGTTTGTGGCGATTTTCAGCCATTTGTCATATCTGCACTATTATTACGTCCGCTGGTGGATGTGGACCGGACAGGATGCCTGATAAGGACCAAATAATATAAGCGAATGGGCAACCTCTAAACTAGGGAAAGGGAAGAGGATGTTTGGGGTTAGCCATTGACCTTACTAACCTCAAATGACTATATTTGGGCAATATACTTGATTTAAATTGTTGTTCCCCATTTGGTCCCTATCACATTTTTTTGGCCAAGTTAATGTTTGGCGACCGTGACAGGTCTTAGCTAACCGATTAAAACAAAAATTATTTAATAGCAGGTAATTATTTAGTTATAGGTAATTCTATATAGGATATTCGTACTAATTTCCCTAACTGTCGATTTGGCAATCGTGACAGGTCTTATAGTCCTTAGTTTTATAAGCTCCATGTTCACTTGAAGCTAATTTGAAGGTAATGATTCCTATTTGAAGGTAACGATTTCTATTTGAAGCTAAAACATTCCTATTTGAGTGACCTTAGCCTTACTGAGTAGAGTGAGGTGTGAGAACCAGAATGGGGCAAATATATCTCTCGAGAGGTTGTCGGTTAGTGCGCGTTGTTTTTTGCCCCAGCGCGGAGTGGCCACGACCATGTCGACAGCAACAGGTAGAACGGATCGTAGAGCACTCACGGAGTCAATTTATCAGCACGCTGCCTGCCTCTCCTCTCTCTCTTTGTGTTCCTGCCTCCCTGTGTCCTGTGTTCCAGTATTCCCGTCTGCGGCTCGGTCGGATTGTGTGGATGTAGAAGTGTAGGTATCGGATTACAACACCTCGTGTTGACAGCAGCATCAATATTTTCAATTATATTTCATTTTATGAAGGAAAATATATAGATTCCTTCTTGGTTAACCAGACCACTAGATGATTAGATTACTTTGGCAACCGTGACAAGTCTTATGAACACATTAGGTTTATATTTATCATGCTTCCAAGAGACATGTCTTAAGAAGACCTAAGGTTCCTGTTTTAATATTTGTCATTTGAAGAAGTATAATATGGATTATTCATACGAGTCTAACCGATAATTGGCAATTGTCCCTATTTCTGTTTTGGCGACAGTGACGGGTCTTAAAATCCAAGAATCTTTGAACATCTTGCCTTGACTGGTACCATTGTCTATTGAGATTTATACCTTGGTCAATATTGTTTTATACTTTTTGTGCAGGTTGAATTTTACGTTCCTGATTTTTCATGTCCCCTCGGAGACAACTTACCCGATATCCCCCCAAATGGTGGACAAGGCAGCGAAAAACAGCATCGCGTCCCATGGGCACTGTTAGATTCGTGATGGGTTCTTGAAAGTCGGGTTGGTAAGCCACACCTGCGCAGAAACAGACAAATTATCGTTAGTTTTATCACCCACAATCAATAAATGTTGCAAATTTTTGTATCAAAGCGTTCCCATAGGAATATCTCCGATGTTTACGTTTTTCTATCTCTATCTCTCTCTCCTGGTTTTTACGGGTTAGCCGTATAGAATGCAAGTTGCATAAAATAGGGCGGGATTGTACTCGTACTAAAATTCGACATTTCATACTTTTAAAGGTGCAATGGGGTATGTAGAAAATTTGAGTAAGTGCAAGCATACACATGAAAATCTTATTCAATTGTTATAGGAATTGTATTGGGAATTGTACAATAAAATATTTTTAAAGGTGCAATGGGATTCGTTGCAAACTGGGGAAAACTATATTTTAATTGAAATATTACCACTCCTCACGTGAGACTTCGTGATACTTGAAAATATATCTGTACCCTTGGAAAACTCCTTCTTCAACCTCTTTCAGTTGAAGAGAGTGTTAATAGGGTCACATCAAAAGAGCAACTCAAGCATCGCATCTCTCGCCCATCTTATTTCTAATGCATGAGGAAAAGCCAAGATTCGGTGGGAAAAGTAGACAAAAAGAAGGGAAAAGATGGAACCCTCTGCGGGGTGAAAAAGAAAACAAGAACGAATGAATGAAGGAGACGAAAGAGGCGAAAACGAAAAGAATACGTTCCGATAGAATGAAGTCTTTTAGCCGTGCAACACCCTTCGCCGCGGGGCTAATCCTTTAACTTATTAAAAGTTGAGTTAAAACAGTTTGTCGCGTGCGGCACGAGTGTCCGGACAGCCGCCGCCGCCGCCACAAAACTCTCCACCAAATTAACTGCCAGCGGGCGGGCGGGCGGAAGACAACCAGCCAGCCAGCCCCAGCCGCGCCGTCACCGGCGCCTCCACCATTCTGCATGATGTTTAAGACTTGGCTGGTTGAGCTGGAAAGGGAAAGAGCTGAGGAAAAGACAGGGCGACACTTCAAGGGATTAACAAAAACATGCAAATTTGTATTAAGACATTCTGGACGTCGAAGGAAAAGTTTCCTCGTAAGATTCTATTAAAAATTATCTCTTAAATTCTTTAAGAATCACTCGTGCGGGCTTCACTCCGACCGTGAGAGTTTTCAATTTTTCGAGGCGTTTAAGGGATGAAAATCTCTTACACAAAATTTTTAGCAAATTTTAATTTAATAAATTTATTTCCCTATTTTCTTCCTCTTCAACTCGGTTCCTTTTTTTAAAAATTTTAGGAATATTTAAATTTGGACTTACCACATTGCACCTAAAGAAAATTAAGACCTTAAATTTAGATTTATAAATTTGTAAAACTTACTTTCCTTTTGTGGAAAGAATGTTTTCGGATTTTTGATATATCTTAATGCACTTTCACTATCTTACCACATTTCACCTTTAGATTAAAAAAAATCTCAATTGCACTTTATTGAATCTTAAAGAAATATAGTAAAATGTACTTAAATTAATTAGTA
>WSZQ02000004.1:4003468-4022818 GCA_019419845.2 Weissflogia rhopalogaster | reverse complement strand
ATATAATACACTTAATTGATGGTAGAAATGGAATATATAAAGGAAAATTGGAAAACTCTGAAGAAAAGGAGTGAAAACAATGGAAACCTTTGAAAAATGCTAATTTAATCTTTAATTAGTTCCTTAAACACATTTAGACTATTACTGAAAGTAAGACTCATCAAGTGTGGACGGATAATTAATTTCTGATGATTACATCTTTTTTTCCCGTTAATTTTTGACTATATTTACGTCTGTAATGGCAATATAACGCACTTACCCCATTTTCTTTAAAAATAACGTTAGGCAAAAGCGGAAAACGTTGTAACATACTTAATAATTTGTAGAAATTTAGTATCTAAAAAAAAATAGGAAAACTCGGAAGGAAAGGAGTGAAAAACAATGGAAAACTTTGAAATATGCTAATGTAACCTTTAATTAGTCCCTTAAATGCATTTAAACTATTACAGAAAATAATATACATAAAGAATGAATGGATGGATAATTAATTTTTGATGACAATATCTTTTTCCCGTTGATTTTTGACTATATTTATGTCTGCTACGGCAATATAACGCTCTTACCCTATTTTCTTTAAAAATAACATTAGGCAAAAATGAAAAACGTTGAAATACACTTAATTAAGTATAGAAATTTAATATCTAGAAAAAAATAGGAAAACTCGGAAGGAAAGCAGTGAAAAACTAAGGAAAACTTTGAAAAATGATATTTAAACTATTATTTATTACCTTAAACACTTTTAGACAATTCCAGAAAATAAAACTAGTCAGTAGTAGATGTATTGTTAATTTCTGATGATAATATCTTTTTTTCAGTAAATTTTTGTCTATATTTACGCCTATTAAAGCAATATAACAAAGTAACTTACTTCATCTTCCGTAAAAATTACGCTAGACTATCGCGGAAAATGTTAAAAGAAACTTAATTAAACATAGAAATTCATCACTTACAAAAAAGATATTTAAACACTACCTCTCCTAAAATCTCTCCTGATTCCCTTTCAGATCGTCTCCTGGTAGTCAAGTTTTATTAGATTACTCTTTTTCAGATAGAATGGTTTGTTCAACCAGGTTAAACAGGCGTGAGAGGGAGGTGGGAGGTTAAGGGGGAGTCAGGGAAAAGGGGACTGTTGGTTTGCCCACAAAAATGCAATCTCGTGCCGAAACATTCGAGAATTAAGCAGAATTCATACGCGCACATTCTTGATGTTGAACAGGAATTTTCAAATGCGCATTCCATCATTCCCTGCCATTGCCCTTTTCGTCGACGTCCAGCTGTATGCAGTCTGCCTACGAGCGAGGACGAAGAAGGGGTGGCTGATGCCATACGTGGCTTTTCTACGATTAATTCACGTTTTTAATTGTGCTGGCAGGCAAAAGTAAAACCACAGTTTTCAATTTGCTTCCGGAATTCTGTCCAATATATAGGTAGGATTAATAATTAAAGAAAACTATGTGCTATTAACTATACAAATTTGTCGCACATCCCTTGAGTTTATTTCCTATCTTGTTAGGATGAAAATCACGGTTTTTATTGCAAATTAATGCACTTGCCCCAAATTTATTTGAAAATATAGATAGATGAATCTATAAAGAAAGGAAATAATGTACACAATGACAATGGTTTTGTTTTGATTTTACTACGATCAAATTTAGAGGCAACATTGGGAAATAATGCACTTACCCTGTAAAATGACGATTTACACAAAATATCACGAAGAAAGAAGAAAGGAAAATTTGTGTTATAAACGCCTGTTTATAACACACATGGATGGGGACACATTTTAGTGATATTTAACATTTTTCCTGTTCGGTTTTCCCTCAATTTACGCTTCTTAAGGCAATATAACGCACTTACCCCAGTTTCTTTAAAAATGACGCTACAACAAAACGAAAGCCATTAAAATTTAGTGTATCTAGAAATTAGGTATTTAGAAAAAGACGTGGAAATCACTAAGGGAATATCGCAGAAAAGTGTGGAAAACCACGGAAAATGTTATTAAAACTCAAATGGCACTTTGCAACCCTTAGCTATTTGGGAAAACGGAAGACTGTTCAGCCATAGGCGTACAATTAATTTCCGATAAATATATCATTTTCCCGGAAAATTTGGGCAAAATTTACGCATTTTAATGCAATATAACGCACTTACCCCATTTTCTTTAAAAATGACGCTAGACCAAAACAAGAAACGTTAGAATAAACTTAGTTAAATTTAGAAATTACGTTACTAGAAAAAACCTAGGAAAACTCGCAGGGAAAGCGGCGGAAAGCAGTGGAAAACAAAATATCGAATGCATTTGACGGTTGTGTTTATGGAAGGCTTTGGCGCATGTAGCGCCCTGCGTACATGTTCATCTGGTCGGCGGTAATTGATGGTAGTGGGCAGGATGTGACGGGCGCGTGTAGGTGATACATCACCCTACTCCAAAACCACCCCCACACAAACAGCTACCCCTCATACGCCCCACCGCTCCGAGTGGTCAGTGCACATCTGATGCATATTCATGCGTTTTGATTGTGTGTGCATCCTCCGACTTCTCTACTGTCTTTACCAAAACGCCAGCGTCCATCCCATGAAACGTTTTGCGTTCGTGGGGTGGCCGCAATCCAGCACCGCCGCCGGCCGCCCCTCACGTCGAACGTTGTTGTGGTTACCGATCGGCTCAGGTGCCGTACGCCAGCCGCCAGTCAATGCACAGTGACACGCCGCGCCGTTCGGTGATTGATCACCTCTATTTAGCCAAATCCTATTGCCATATCCGTCGCAGGCAATGAAGGCAATGGAGGCGGCTGTGGCACCAGCAGCAGAGGAGGCAGTCAAAGAGGTGGAGGCGCCTGGGATCTCATTATTACGTCAAGCCAAGATGCCGCCTTCGAGTTTATGTATGAGGAATAGGCGCTATGGGAGCTAGTAGGTGGCGGGGGCGGTCGGAGGGGCCCCGCCTGTTGCTATAATTTATTAATAGCCCTAATAAAAGTACGCTTTGGCAGCCAGTTGGTGCCCCTTTTCGAGTAATTTTAATACACGACACTCGGAGAAACTCGGCGACTCATACCCGGCCGAAAATTTCCTACCGCCCCAAGCCAACCCCACTGCCAACCAACCCTCAGTATTATTGTCGCTGGATAAACCGCCTGCGTGCGCCGAACAAGTGTGCCTTGACTGAATAATTATATTTTAAACTTCAAATGCGGATACAAATACGTAAACTTTACTACGGCTTCAAATCGTTGGGGTTAGGGGGGGACGGCGGCTACGGGATTGGGAGAATTTGGTGAGGGCGCCGGCTTTACAAACTTCAGAATAAGTATATTTATATTTAACTTCTTTTTTCTTTCTCGTGTTAAAAATTTTATTTGTTGTGATTTATAGCTAGCCTCCTTTTTGTTTTCAAAAAAATACACTTACCCCATTTTTGTTAGAAAATCGCTGATTTGCTTACTTCTTTTTAATTTTTAAAAAGAATATTGAAGGTCATACTAGTAAAACAAAATCAAAAATGTTGATTTTATTAAGATGGTGATGAAAAATTATGAAAATTTGAAATAAAAGGAATTATTGCTATTGCCCCAGAAAAAACTAATTTTGACATATCATTCTGATATTTTAATTAAAAACTCTTTCGGTAATATTAGATTAATGTTCTCCGTTTTTAAAATTCAAAAATCGTGATTAGTTTGGTTTCAATTCAAATTTATTGCACTTGCCCCATTTTTATCAGAAATTTTTTCCATACTTTTTTGTACTTCTTAAAAAGAATATTGCAGTTCACAATTAATAAGAAACAAAAATGTTGATTTCACCTGTTAAGTGATGAAAAATGATAACAAATCTTAGTACAAAGGGAATTATTGCACTTGCCCTTGAAAAAGTCTGCATTGACATATCATTATGATATCTTTATGGAAATTTCTTTCGTTAACATCTTATTAATGATTTCAGATTTTAAAATTCAAATATCGTGATTAGTTTGCTTTTAATTTGAATTTATTGCACTTCCCCCATTTTTGTCAAGAAAATGTACTTTTTTTTATAAAAAAAGCAGTTCCGGTACACTTTAACATGATTCTACCTCAACGTTTAGGATCTGAAAACGTTTTTCCTCGTATACTATGATTTCGTTAGATTAACAATAAAATTACCAAGAAACAATCCTGCTACAAAGAAAAATACCGCTCTTACCCCTAAATATCTTGATTCTACCAGAAACAAGAAGCAACAATTGTGTTTGGAAGGTGTTTAATGACCCATCTTCCGGTTCATGTAACCGCTTACAAGCTATCACAATCTAAAGCACGCGAAAAGGTACACGTTCCAACCTGTAGATCTGCAGGATTCTCAATTACCGGTGTGTCTGTAGTGTAAAAGGTGAGGTAATTGAGAATCCTGCGAGGATATGAAGGTTATAAGGTGGAAGAGGGTCATTAAAGTCATAAGGGCCACACGGGCCACAAGTCGGCGATTATATAAATCCTGCTGGGGACGGGTTATGCGGTCAAATCGCGACTTGTCGTCCCCTTTTGAGTCGGTTGGTTTCGCCGTCGGTGGTTTATACCGCGTATAAAGACACTCCCGCTAATTGATGAGCGTCGCGGGGCAGGAAACGTCGCCGTCGCTGTAGCCGTCGCAGCAGCAGCGGCACGACATTGCCGCAAGGACCGTCGCATCATCAATCACATGCCCTGCGCATGACGGGCCGGCCCGTGACACGACCGGCTAACAGGAAAACAAGCCAGATGACTGCGCGCCTGCAATTTCGATAAATCAACATTAGCTGACTCGCAGGAGCGCAGCAGGAAGGTATGGCACGTACGTTTCACAAGAGGACATTCGACCTTTGATTGCAATCATATGTAGACTTTACCAATCATCGATATTATGAGATGAGATGAGTGGTTTTGCCTGTAGGCAGCAGGATGGCATTAAAGTAGATAGAAGGAAAGCGTGATAGCATGTTAGTAGGAAAACAGGGAAGGACAATAAAATAGATCGTAAATATCCTAAGCATCCCAAAAGTCTCCTAAGAGTAAAAAAGCGTAAAAGAATCAATCCTGCGAGTAGGGCAACCCTCAATCTAGTTTGAGTAGCAGGACAGATAGATAGGTGCGGGTGTGAGTGTTCACAATGCACCACTCCGAGATGTGCCGTCGAGCTTAGGGACTTATCCCGCAAACGCCATCGATACCGTCGTCGTAGTAGGATTACCAGCAGGAGTGCGGTGTCCCCACTGCATGGTAATGGAGCTACTTTATAGTTAACTACTTCAGACCCCCCCAAGCACTCATACGCTAAATGGACCAACTCTATACATCAAACGCTCGAAATCTTTGCCTTTCCCCTGCGGGGCGTTGTCCTACTATGGCATTTGAAGGGCTCCATCAAATGCCATTTAACTTCTGTTTAAACAAAGCAGCTCTATAGATAATTATAGTTCTTTCACGTTTTAAAACGTCCCCTTCATGTTTCGCTCTACCGAATATGCCTGCTTCGACAAAAATTTCTTTGCGAAAATTCCTGCTGCTCATTTGTGTTGGTTTCGACAAAAATCGGGCGACAGTCAGCAAACGAGTAAATGATGCGCTCACTAACAGGCAGTCGATATATTGAGGGTATTTTATCGCCCCGATGGTCCACGGGGGCGAATTTCAAAGCAAATAAGGCCTGAAAAAGGGAACCTCCACCTCCATCGGGGCACCTCCACCCCTTCGGACCACAAACCGATAACCCCCAAAGTTCTCCTCGCCTCCCCACACAGTCGAAAAGCGTTCAACTCGGACTTGGAGTAAATATTACCCTGCTGCGCCCACATATTCGCGGACGTAGTTGTAGAAATTGGGTTACGGGAAAAAAGGGAGAGAGGGACAGAGGGGAATGGGCATAGCTAGCATCATTAATTTAAAAGGTTACATATTGGGGGCGTGTTTTTGTGGTGTAATGCTGACTGTTTGTCTGGAGATGGCACCGTGATAGAACACGTCATGCGGAGAATTGATGAGGACGCGTTTAACTGACCGGCGCCTCCATCCCTAAAATGTACACACATTAAATGAACACACCATAGAACTCGTTCTATGTTTTTTTTTTTGCCGATGGAAAAAAATCAGACATATAAAGAAGCCCCATAGAAGGATTTTTTAAAGAAAATGTTTCAAAAATCATCGATTAAATATATTTAAAAAAATAAAATGTATTAAAGGCCATAAATTACTATAAAAGCGTTATCAGGAAGAGGTTAAATCATAGCAGAACGGCGAGTGTGACACATTTTGCAGCCATTTTCAACGGTTTGGTTTGGAAAACGCTGAGGAAGAATTTCGAAACACAATCGTATTGTTAGAACGCACTGTTCCTACTGCACCCAGACTAGCCCAGACTAGCCCAGACAAGTAGTGTTGATAAAGAAGTTTCACGGTCGTGTGGATAAAATTGATTTACTTCCCTCTCTTCTCTGTTACTGTACCCTGCACTTCTGTCATTACTTTTTTTTCTCTTAATTTCTTCAGACATCCCCGAGGCATTCATACGCTAAATCAATGCATCAAATTCCAATTTTGGAGGCATTTGAAGGACCATCAGCCTGTTGCTATTACTACATTTGTTACGCGGTAGTCGCGGTTTTTAATAACATTAATTTATTTCCTGTTGATAGTACAGACTTAACACAAGTATTACAAAAAGCTCACCTCAGACGTCAAAGTTCAAAAATACACGATGTACAAAGCACAGCGACTTTATTCAAACGGCACAATGAACACACAAATACAAAACAAAAAAAAAATACAAGTTAACACGACAACTCACCACAGGAGAAATAGGCCGAATCGGGCGCGTACCACGCTTTTATGGTGGCGCAGCTCCCCCTCCCCATTACTACTGAGCGCATCTCCAACGTCTTAAGCATATTGACGCAGCAAGCAACCCTTATCTTAAGCAACCAACTCAACAACATTCCTCCTCACTAGTGACAACTAAATGAAGTATGCTATCGGTTCCGATCTATAGATCTATTAGTGAGGATGCGAGTAGAGAAATTGTAGGACAAATTGACATTTGAAGAAATTTTGATAGCAGAAGAAAATCCCCTAGAAAATCCCCTTTTTTCCACAATTTTTTTCTTATTACAATCAGGATTTCGCACCTAAAAGTAGAAAATCCTAATTTGAAACCTTTATTTCCCACCCACTTTTAAGAGTCATGACTCAAGGAAGTAGAAATGCGTGGGGGGCGGGGGCGGTTTGGCAAAGGTGCATTCCATCCGCGCGGGAATGCAGTGTGATTAAGAGAAGGAAATTGTTCTGCGGCGCCAGTTTATCTGTGTCAGGACGAAGATATTAGCGAGCGCAGGAGGATGAGGCCGGATGATATATATACACACTTTGGTAGAGGCGTCGGGCGACACACTCAAGATGACTCGTTCGAAGCTAGTCTTCTGCTATAGCTATAGTAGGAGGCGGTGAGCTTGATCCACGCTGAATGAATACGTTCGCATGCACGCTGAATTTTTAATTATATCTCGCGTTCTGCGCCTGTTTTATATCTTTTATATATCCGCTCGGCAGGAAGAGATGGCAGGGGATGGAAGACAGAAAGAAGGTAGTGGCAGGACAAGAGACAGAAGCAGAACAGTGTACAGAGAAGGATAGAGACCAAATGAGAGGCAGACAGTTGGCTCTGGACTTCTTTTTGTGTCACGCTTCGACTATATTTGCACATTGCGCGACGCAGGCCATTCACATACACACAGCAGGCAAAAAGAGACTTTCGTTTTATTATATGCGTTTTTCTTCTTCTGCATAATAGTTACGGCGCTGCGTAATTGTGAAAAAACTTTTTCCGCGCTCGCAGGCAACATCGTCGAATGGAACAAGAGGCGAGAGGGTGGGGGTGGTAGAATTAGGATACGGATGATTATATTATCGTAGTGCAACCTCTGCTATAATGAGGCCAAGTTTACAATAGAATAATATTTAAAAATAAACTTTTTTTCTTCAAATTTTAGAACTAACATTTTTCTATATCTCCTAGAAAGTTGAATATAGGTTTATTTGTTTAGTTTACTCTAAGAAGCATGAAATACAAGGAATTTAAAAAAATAAAATTTTGAGTGTTGAATGCGCACAAATTTGTAACGCACGCGTGCCTTTTCTAGAACCAGGATTTGACATGAATTAAATGAAGTAAAATTCGATAATTCGAAAAGAAATACCAAAATTACAAAAATTGAAAATTTATTGAGTTTCTAACATTTACTGCCCCCACATGAATCCAATAAACGTTGGCACACGGTGTGGTTCATATGTCTCAGTCAGCATTCCCTAACCCCAAAACGTATGAACCGTCGTCCTTCACGTGAAAATACAACGCCTAAACAATACCTAAAACCGGGCTCAATACTGTCGGCTATCCGGCTGCACCCGCCCCCTTCACAGTCCTTCCTACTGACACGTAACATTCGTTTAACACATTGACCATTGGGGCCGCGAAAGCGGTGTGCGCAAACAAACGCAGAAACGCACATAACTAATAATTAAACAGTGTAAATTGCCAGTAAACCGATATGTAAACGCTGGCTGCACTGATAAGCGCCGCCGCCCCCGTGGCTATGTTGCTGTTATTATGCCGCCTCCCTAGGGCTGCCAGCCGCCCATCTACCGGAGTAGGAAGCTAGATGAGACTGAGAATACTGGCACATGCTCTATATATCCGATAAAGCATGAAACATTTTAACATTTTGATGTTTTAACGCTTTCGATGATTCATTTTGCCGCCGCCGAAATGAAATTTCGATTTAGTTATATCTTTTTGTCAAAGACTGAGAGAAAATTATTTATTTTTTGACTCGGTAAATGAGTTTCTTTTACTTAGCTTAAGTCAGCTTAATATAACTTAAGTCAACTTGACTTAACTTAAGTCAACTTGACTTAATTAGATTAGGATTAACTTATGTTATTATGAGGATCAAAAATTACTCCACGACAAAACCTAAATTTTCCAGATTTTAGATTTCTGGACTTAACTTTTGGCATTTTAACGTAAGTCAACTTAACTTCAGTTAACGCACATCAACTTGAGACAAATTAACGTAAAATGAATTAAGATGTTCTGTAATCTTAGTAAATGTATCAAATTCTTAAAAAGGCAAAAAAAATTCAAAATTTGAAAAAAATCATTTTTGGTTTTGCTTCGCCCACTCGGGCCACACGCTCCTAGTTTCTGGGATCGGGTCTGGGTCAGGGAAATATTGAGGTGGTAAGAGTGAAAGACTGCATTGGAGGGGCGGCTTTTATAGTCCATCTGTCTTCGGGGCTCTTAAGCGTGACGTGGAAGCGCACGGAATAAATTTTTGCGATATTTTATTATCCACGATTGACCACGAGAAGGTAGAAACCGAAGGTGGAGGCGCCGGGCATGAAAAAGCCAACGGTGCCCACAATGTGGGTGTGGCATACTAAAAACCACCATTTCTGCGGTTGGGGGTGGAGAGGAAGGTAGAGAAGGTAGAATGGGCCTTTCTACCGCCCCCATATGGCTCCGTGAACTGTGACGAGTTTATATATTTCATTGTTACGCCACGCTCTAAAAATTCGCGCGCCAAGCGAAATTCATAAAATAATCGTAATTCGTAAAACATTTCGCTCGGATTTACGACGTCAGAATGTGAGTGTATGTAGTCTGGATGCCGCCGCCGTCGGAGCAATGGGTTGTACTGGGGGTGGCAATGGCGGTGGCAACGGCGCGGCAGTTTTAATCATCCATCGCATTCGTATTCATAGTGCGTGAATTATTTCGGAATGTCACCTCAAAGTTTGCGATGCGATGTATAAAACTGACAGGCGCTTGTCAGAGCCGCTGTTGCCGCTCGCCTCCAACCGCCTGCTAACGCCTGCTACCACCTGCTACCCTCTCTGCGATTGCACAATTGAAAGTCATCGTTTTAGTATTGTTAAGGTTAAACCTTTAAATTTTCGAAAAATACATGGAGTAAAACGGTGCTGACATTAGCAAACCGTAGTATTGGAGTGCCGCCGCCGGTGGCGGAAATGGGGCGGTGGAGGCGGAAGTGGTCGACCACAGAATCAGCACTCTTGTGGTGTCATTGGCGGTTGGTTGGGATTTGTGGAATAGGGATGGCGGTAGTTTGGGGGCGAGCGATTACCATTCATGATTTATGCTACAGGCAAAGTGCACGTGTTTCAGGTTCCCCAATGGTGGCGCCGCATGCGAAAATGGACGGCGGCGACGCGCGGTGGACTAAGTAAGCGCTGCTCGCAGGACTCCGCCGCCAATATGATCTCCATCGGCGGGCGGCTACTGCTGTGCGCCTTCCTGCCGGCTATCACTGGTAAGCTCACAATTTATTCATAATTTCTCCTCTCTTTTTTAAATTATCATAATTTCCCACATTGAATTTATTTTCATACTTCATTTCCGAAATTTAAGTATATTTAACTTAATATTATTTCATGTTTTTAAACTTGACTTAAGTAAAGTATGATTACTTAAGTCAACTTTAAAAACAGGCATTCTGGAGTAACTGATCTTTACCGAACTCAGTAGTAATGTCATTTGATGATTTAGAGAATTGAAAAAATTAATTTAAGAAAATGTTGACAATTTTCTTGATTAAAAAAAATGTTTTAAGTGGGGTATGCACATAAATTTGTAATGCACGCGGGCCTTCTCTAAAATCGGGATTTGACATAAATTACATGTTGTAAAATCCTATAATGCAAATGAAATAACAAAATTACGAAAATTGAAACTTGAAAATTGATTGAGTTTCTAACATATAAGTACTTAAGTAACAAGATCAACATTGTTATAACCGAATTTGACTTCAAATTCTGTTGGAATTAATTGATTGATAACTTACTTATAAAAAGTGTCAATTTGCGAAACGTGACTTAAGTTAAGGCAATGTGGCTTAAGTACAATAAAGTTAAAGAACATTGCCATCGAGAGAACTACCTAATTTTGTAAAGTCAAGTTATTTTACTTAAGTAATGTTGACTTAACTCTATTAAAATTTTACTTAAAATGGACTTAAGTCAATTTTACTCAATTTTTGATGTTTTCACATGACTTAAAATAATTTTACTTATAAGGAACGTGCACGAATTGTTCACCATGGATATGAATTAAATATTTTGTTAATTTTGATAACATAACTGAACTTTACTGAACTCAGTATTGATGTTCTTTGATAATTTAGAGAATTAAAAAATAATAATTTACGAAATATTTGGACAATTTTACTTGCCTTAAGTCAATTTACTAAAATTTTAATGTGACTTAAGTGAAGTCAAAGTGACTTAAGTGTATTATGTTTAAAGAACATTGTCATCGAGAGAACTGCCTAATTTTGTAAATTGAAGATTCTTTACTTAAGTAAAGCTGACTTAACTCTATTAAAATTGATTTGAATTGGGCTTAAGTCAATTTAACTCAAAATTTCTAAGAATCATTTAAAAAACGTAAATTTAAGAAAAGTTGACTTAATTACTTCTTGAGATTCATACTTAAGTCTTGACATAAAGAAAAGTTTGATGTTGTAGTTGAGTATCACTACTTGCCAGTGAACAAGATACAAAATAAATGAAGTAAACGAAAGTAAAAACACTTGTAGAGTAATTTATCGAAATTGGAGGACAATCAAATTGAGTAGGCGTTTTGCTGCGTGCTGCCGCTGCCCGTTCGTTCGGCCCGTTCGAGGTTTTCCGGTGGGCGTATCCTGTCGTGAAAAGTTATGAGCGTAGTAATAATGTCGTAACGCCGTAATGTCATTGTGAATCGCGCGCCACTTAATGTTTTGGCCCGCTTCCAAAGACATCGTCTTTTCAACTTGCCCGCATCTCGCCACCGTCTCCACTGCTTGCCGCCTCCCAGTGGCGGCGGCAGCGTCAGGACGATTCCCGATAAGCATCCCCTTACTATCTTCCTCGACGAGGGAATGATGGCACCAAACCATTACATAATTTTCATCATTACAATCAAATTCTTTAATTTTATCAATTTTTTTAATAGTAAACCACCATTTTTTCTTTGAAATTTGATTTTATTTGATTTTTGAAATACAGAGAAAGGAACAGTTGAAGCTCGGTAGTTTTTCTTTCGGTTTTCATCGAATGTGAAAATGGAAAAGCAATGTGAGTACGAATACTCCATGGAGCAAAGACAGCTGTTACCACTGCTAAAGGGTGGTTTTTCCAAGAAATGTCTATGAGGGCCTCTCCCCTGCACCTTGGGGGCTTGTGAAGGGTTGGAAGGAGAAGAGAAGAAAGTGAAACTGTGAAAGTGGGTCTTAATATCGAAATAAGCACGTTTGTCCTTGTAGATTGTATTTAGAATTTTGCATTTTGTATTTTTAGAGAATCAGCTTAGTTGATGAGAACGCCAGCTGGAGGCGGCAAACATTGACGTGATTTTCTAAACATGGCAAATTAAAGGAAGTTAATTTGAAAGGAAGGGAGTGAGTGAGTGTCAGAGTGAGAGAGAGTTGCGGCAAAGGGATGGTAAAGTGTGCAAAGGGTTCAAACAGTGCATCGGGTGACGTGTGTGGAAGAGGCTTATCGTCGTAGACACGCGACGCCCGGCGCCTCCACAATAACAATTGTCACACAAAACATCTTCATTAACTAATTTATCATGCGAGTATTAAGCATATGCCGCCGCCAACGCCAACGTTGACTCCCGCCTGTGTTGCACATAAAGATATTATTCAGCGCATTCTGGTTGCCTTCGCTGCTTTGGGGGCGGTTAGAGGCGGTTGAATTTTGTATTTAGTTGATGGAAAACGTTTTTAGAAGAAGCACAAAACATATTTCTTGACTTTTGACATAATATGTGTACAGTAATATGTAAAAAAATGAGTTTAAAAATGTTAAGAATAGAATTTGTTTGTTAAGTGTTCTGGTATTCTACATTCACTTAAGTTAAGTCAAATAATTAATAACCTAACCTACGAATGAAAACATATTGGATTTTTCAGAATAAACAAAGGATAAATCTTTTTTTTTGTCAAAAGTCTAAAGAATTCTAAGTGTAATCAGACTTAACTTATGTTGACTTTTGTTAAATTAATTGTCGTTAAGTGACCCCGAAAGTGTGATATTTTTTAGTATCATAAATTTTTAATTTTTTTACTGATCTTCCTTGAAAATAAAAAATTAAAAATTATAATAGGATAATGCATTTGTTAAGTGTTCTCATTAACAACGCATTTTGCTTGCGTTGGGTGCTTTGGAGGCAGTTGAATTTTTGATTTGATTGATGGAAAATGTTTTTAGAAGATACACAAAACATATTTTTTGACTAGCAACATAATATGTATACAGTAATATGTAAAAAAAAAGTTTAGAATATAATCCGTTCGTTAAGTGTTGTGATATTCTATATTCACTTAAGCTAAGTCAAATAATTAATAACGTAACCTCAAAAATGAAAAAAATATTAGATTTTTCAGAATAAACAAAGTATAAATCATAGTGTAATCCGACTTAATTTAAGTAGACTTTTGTTAAATTATGCACAGAAGAAGCACAAAACATATTTCGTGACTTTTCACATAATATGTATATTGTAATGTGTAAAATAGTTTTAAAAGAGTTTTAGAACGTTAATAATAGTTGAATTTTTAGGATCTCGACAGAACAAAGTGCAAAATCTGTAGGTTTATTCCTGATTCTTGATTCCTGACTTGACTCTACGCCTCGTACGTCAAATATCGAAATTGAAAAAACAAGTCGCAGTCACAGTCGCAGTCGACTCGAATTCCATCAGTCAGTGAATTCGATCTGGGGATTCTCCTACATTGGCAGAAGGGGCAGGAATAGCCGAACAGGCAGGAATGGCAGGATAAAGTTGAGTCAAGTGAGGTAGAATAAGATGGGCAATATACGCAGGCAATACGGTTATGTAAATATCATAAAATTTGTTGTAGCCTATTATGTTAAACAGAACAGAGGGGAGACGTTTAAAACCAGTGTAGTCGTATAATTTGAAATCGAGCGGCGGCGGCGGTGGTGGTGGCAGCGGCGGCACAGCACTAAAGGCGTACGGCAGTGAGTTTGTACTCGTAGAGGGTACGCGAACAAGCGCTATCACTGCCCCGGCGTGGGCGGCTCAGCCTAAGTCGCGTCTGCCGCCTCCAGTTGCCACCTCAGCCTCTACCACACCGCCCCACGGTATGTGGATATAGACGGTCCCGGTCCCGATTCCGACGCGGGGCGCACTTCGCGTTTAATGATGCGAGACAATGACATAGTCTTCGTTGGTTGTTCGACGTTCGCGTACTTCGATGGCCATGCTTTAGCAAGAACAGTCGCAGGAGGAGGGAGGAGGAGGCTAGAGGACGAGGCGGATGGGGCAAAACGTTGCAAAGGGGAGAGGAAGGGTGGGTTAAGGGCGACGATGTAGGGTTGGGCTGCGACAGTGATAGTCGAGTAACACAAGCGTTCACTGAGGGGGTTAGTGAATGGCTGCGAGTGTCTTAATCCGCCAGTAAATTGAGTCTCGGTTAAGTTCGTTCGTGTTCTGGGCAAATGGGTTGCAGGCGGTGAGTACGAGGTGGATTCTAGAGTCTAGCATGCGACTGGCATGGCGCGGTGGTAGATACGTAGGGAGGCAGGCAAAAACCTTCGAAAGGCCACCGAGATTTTCGTAGGCGATTCCGTGTATCGTGCACACGTCTGTGTCTGCCGACTCAATCTGAGGCGCACTGGCCCATAAATGTAAGATATAAACGCCGCCGCCGCCCCCATCTCGGGTTCGGGTTGAGTTTGCCGCCTCGCAGCGTTTCGTACACATTATGCGTCGCATCTTATTTTAAGCGCACTGTTCCGAGTGCACAAGCTAAACGAAATAACACTGCTTTCTATTTCTACTATTCCCTACTCCCATGAACTAACCTCCTTTATACTTTCACATCCTTTCTTGCTCTTTCTATTGTTCTCTTTACTTCCGCATGATTCTATTCTTCTTTTCTTTCGCTCTCTTCCCTAGTCTTTTTGAGAGCCCCCTTGTGTCCTCTAGTTTGCTCTGGTCTCTTTTCTTCTCTAGTCTGCTCAAGACTCCCCTACTCTCCTTTAGTCTCTTTAGTCTCCTCTACTCTCTCCCACTCTCTTAGGCTCATTTCTAAAATCCTCTGGCCTCCACTAATTACTCTTCTCTGGGCTGTTCTAGTCTCTTTAACTCACCTCTACTTTCTTCTAATCTCCCCTACGCTCCTCTACTTTCCACTTTTCTCGCCTACTCTCCTCTAGGTTCCTATACCCTCCTCTACTCTCTTCGAGTCTCTGAGTTTCCTTAAGTCTCGTAATGCCTTTGGCCTCCTCTAGTTACTCTTCTCTAGGCTGCTATAGTCTCTTTAATTCACCTGTATTTCTTTCCTTCTACTTTCTACTTTCTTCTTCCTACTCACTTCTACTCTCCTGTACTTTCCTCTACTCTCTTGAACTCTCCTGTAGTCTCCTCTATACTAACAGACTCCCGGAGTTCCCCCAATCCACTAGGCTACCCTGCTCTCTCCTATGAATCCAGCCTCCTAGCCTACCAGTCATCTTACCCCCGTATACCCTACCAAAAATCTCTTCTAAATCAACAAGTACAACTCGCACGAGTGAAACCCAAAACCGGTGACCCCTAAGGATAGGCAACTAAACACACACATAGTACCTCTACTATATGCATAATAGCTATCTAAGTGAATGTTCCCGGTTTGGAGGTAGTAGTGGTGTGAGTTGGTGGCGGCGGCGCCTCGCCGGACTTCTAACGCATTTATCAGCACAGCGCCAAATTTGCATGAGCTTCACGCTGAATAGCATTAGATTAGTCCGGGCGAAGGAGCTTTCGCCATTGCCTTCCCCGACTGGAGCGCGTGCAGCGCGACGCGAGTCGGGTTTGTCGCTACCAACCCAAGTGCGGCGAAACGGAGGCGGCAAATGCGCTCGCGCGCTCGCTATCAGTGGAATGCATGCTCCGCCGGCGGTATCAGCTGCAGGCTGCGCGCAGCTACACATGTCCATTGTTCCGTGTCCGCGCATTGTGTGCGACGCTGGTGGCGGTGGCGGTAGTGGCAATGGTGGCCGCAAAACCATTCCATATCTACACCCCTTCCTCCTCCACTTATCCCGCAAACGCCACACTGCCACCGCCACCGTGACGATATCATGCAGCGGCGTATGCATGCATGCACAACCCCGTCTTCTCTCGGCCGCCGACGCCGCCACGAGATAGCGGACAAAGTGGCCCGCATTAAAATCGCAGCATGGGGCGGCAATATGTGAATTTTCAACCCTCGGTCGGTCACAGACATCGTCCGGCGGGATATCACAGAGGCAGCGAGAAAGCATGAGGCCCGAGGGGTGAGGGGGATGCTGTGCTAGCGAAGCTTCCACTCCGGCTTCTGCCTTTGCCTTTGCAGTTAATCTCGGCTAATCTCAGCTTAACTATGTCACCCTACTACTAATTTGTTGATTCCGACATAGCGACACTAATTTATCGAAAGTCGATCTATTTTTTTCCTCCCTTAATTTCCTCTTCACTGTCTTGTACCCTCCTTACATTCATTCCTTTTGACTTTTCATTTCTGATTCCACTTCTCCTCCAGGCTTAGACCGATTTTTTTCCCTCGCTTTTTCCTCCCTCTCTCTTTCCTGTTTCCTCTAAAACAACCTCAACAACAGCCCCATACAACCCTTATAAACATTCCATATACAACTAACCCTTTTATCGATCCTGGAACCATTTGCCAATACTTGTTTCCATCCGATATTTTAGGAATTTAATAACCTCAACACATTTCAAACATTTCGCAACTAGATTTCGGAAGATTAGAGAGTGGGGCAGGATTTTGGTGGAGGCGCCAGGCATTATTATTTACGTGCTATAAGTACTGATAGATTTAAGTGGACCATAATGGAATACAATTTTGACGAGTGTATAATGCTCCTCTCGCTAAAGGGGCCGGCGTTGGAGTGTGGTGGTTGGGGGGGAAGGAAATGGGAGGTGTAAAAGAGAGAGCTGCAAAGGAGAAGAATGTTGTGAGGGGGAGAGAAAAAGAGCGACTAGAGGTGCTTGGCAAGGTTGTATATAATAGGGGCGGCAAACAATGTATCGCCAAGCACAATAAACTCATGATACATTATCAGCGCCACAGAGAGTTGTATAAAATGAGGGCTTGGGCCTTTTTGGCGGAGGGGTTGGTTAGGGCTCCATCCCAAAACCACCTAAAACCGACTATTCTTCATTCGTTCTATTAAATCGTGCGATTCAATTGCTGAGACTCTGCCCATCCTCCCATTCCTTTCCTTTGCTGCTACATTCCTTCATAACCTTGCAGATTTTTTTCTTTCATTGACAGAAAATTTACGGACCATAGTTATTTTCGGATATCTTAAATATCTTGTAAAAATGGTCGTTAAAATTATATTTCGAAAAATTCGACTTTTCATAATTCGACTTTTCATATTTTGGAGACTATATGAGTTACATACCCAATATTTTTTGAGAACTCCCAGAAACTCTCTGAGACAATGCCCTGTGAGTTTCATTTCGATCGGAGCTAGTAAGAAAATTTGTACAAATTTGCATTTTGAAAGTGGATATTTCTAAAAAATAACTCAGGAACGGCATAATCGGCATTTATTATGACGTTTTCTGAATCAGCGCGTTCCACTCTATGTGATAGTATAGTTTGAGGTCATTCTGAAAATAAATAGATAGAAAATTATGCCAATATATTGAAATTTCGTCAAAGGGTACCCCTTAAAATCTTTTCTTAAATTCGTTTCAAAAAATCAGAAAAAATGAAAAATGATTTTACCACAATTTCTTTCAAGTTGGAATAATAGAAAACAATAATACGTGTTAAATGAAATCAGATTGTCAGATAGATTTCAAAAAGCGTATGAAATAATGTGTAAAGTTAATTCAGGGTTGATTGAGAGTTGCGGTTGATTGTGATTGATGGCTGGTGGTTATTTGGGGAGGCGGCTAAATATATATGCATAATTGTCGAGAATATTTAACACACGTTTCACACGTTTTGTTGGGCTGTTTGATTGTGAAGATATTACCGAAATGGCGAATAGGACGACGCAATATGCACGCACGAGTACGGACTGATGATGGAGTGTACGAGTGCCGGCAACAATCGGCATCAGGGGGACGGGAGATCTAACGGAGATGGCGGCGGCGGCGGCGGAGGCTTTTCAGGCTCGGGTGGTCGGCGCCCCCGTTCGCTTGAATGATTTTGCGCTTTACAGTTGCCAGAAGTGACGTTTCCCGTTGAGTGACGCGCCCAGCCGCTACCACCTTCCTCCACAACCACCACCCACCAGGCCTTCCCTTCAAACTTCACATATTCCTCCACCTCCGAACCGAAGCTGGCGGCGTGGCGATACGGGGCCGTGAATGCTATCACGCGTTGTTTCAACCGCATCTCCTCAAAGTTGCAAGCGCGCACCGAGAGAGTGCACACACATCGAGCGGATGGTAACCACTATCGTCGGAGGTGCTAGCCACTACGCCTGCCTGGCCCTCTTCAACCTCGTTCACTCTCTACCCCTCGTTTACCCTACCCTCGTCGAAAGGAACCCACAGCATTGCGTTTTCCGACGCAATACTCTGTTTTCCATACGACTTCGAAGCATGTCGGCTTCGCGCTCCGACTGTCGAGACTCGTTATTACTACTCCGAGAGAGTGAAGTTGGTGGCGTGTGCGGCACCACACTATGCGAGGGGAGCCTCCTGTGGCTCTGTGGAGGAGGCAATGCGGAGGCGGCAAATGTTGGACTCTTAGCGTGTTTTCGGCCCGACTGAATTCCTTTTTCGCGTTGCATGTCTGACAGTGACACTTTTCGCCACATACCCACCCGGTCGCACTTTGGAGGCCTCCTGCTGCCTCTTAAGAGCGGGGGTCAGAAAAGCGTCAGGCAGACAGCCGCATGTATCGACTGTCGTCAGCTTGAGACCGGGGTTAAATATTTAATAAGCAGCATTCCAATGCAAATTAGTCTCATTTGCAGAATGTGACTGTATTTGAATTCTTGCTAAGCGTATCTAATATGCCGGACACGTTTCACCCACTGGAACATACTCTCGGTAAATGTCATCCCTTAAACTTCAGTTCCTACACTGAACTTAAATGTGAAGAAAATCAAATTTTTATCAAATCTTAAACGTAAGCTTACCTTACCTAACCTAACGTAAGCTTACCTAACCTAACCTAACGTAACCTAACGTAACCTAACCTAACGTAACCTAACCTAATCTAACCTAACCTAACCTAACCTAACCTAACCTAACCTAACCTAACCTAACCTAACCTAAACTAACCTAACCTAACCT
>WSZQ02000004.1:3944483-4002068 GCA_019419845.2 Weissflogia rhopalogaster | reverse complement strand
CGGACGTGGTAGGAAAACGCTTAAAATACGCTTTTCTATTTGACCATCCGGTCCAGTTGGAAGTCGTGTAATCCTCATGTAATATTGAACGTGCTCGCCCGACGTCCGTCGCGTTGTGCTCGTGCTCGACGCGTGCATTTTTTTCTATTTTCCCGAGTCTACGACTGGTTTTTTGCCGCCCCCCTGCACAGCGCTGCGACAGTTTGGTCTAGAGCTTAATTGATTCGTTTCCATGTTCTTTTCGTCGCTTTGGTCGGCCCCTTTTTGGCGATATTTTGCGAGGATTGTCTGGTCTTTGGGACGTTTGGGGACATTTGTCCGACTATTACACGTTCCACGCCGGCTTTCTGAAGCGATTGATGGCGTTTGGCGGATGGTATTACTTCTTCTAGAAGGATATTATTCTTCTCAATGTTTTGATATCTTTCTCGGATAGGAGAGCAAAAAGAAACCAGCTCAATGCGGGTCTTAAATTGTTATTATTACAAATTACAATTCATTAGAGAACAATTTATCAATTAGATGCGTCTGTAGCATATTATATTAAAGTATACTAGTCTGTTAGGTAAAGTTGGATAAACTTCCACGCGGGTTGTAAATTCATAGAGCACCACTCAAATTATACTAAGCCAGGTTCGATCATGTTTGTGTACATTAGCTACGAGTGTAGAGAAATTATGTGGACGTGGGTTGAAATGAGTGGAACTCCACCCAGGGAGCTTTACTAATTTTGCCGATAAATAAGTTTTTCATACATTTTAAAATCGTTATTGTGTTTTAAGTTTGAGAGTCGCAGGTTGTAAATTCACGGAGCTCCACTTAAATTATACTAAGCTACCAAAGTTATACTAATTGTGCGTCCGGAGCTCCACTCAAGGGGCCTCAATATGTTTGTCGATAAATACATTTTTTATTCAGTTTAAAATTATTATTGCATATAAAATTAGATAGATTACGAGGGTTGTAAATGCGAGGAGGTTCACTGGAATTATACTAATTGTAAGCCAGGTTCAATTAAGTTTGCCTAAACTTGCTTATATCAAAAGAGGTTATCTCAAAGTTCAGTAAAATTAATGTGGAGATATTGTGAGGACGCGGACGTTGAAATTGTCTTTCTTGTAACTTCAAATTATCATCGCAAATTTTAATTTCAAATGTCCAACAATTATCTCCCCACATCTTAGTTTCGTTATTATGCGAGTGTTTAATGGTCAGTTGGATAATAGATTGTCCATTGTCTCTACGTGTTCGACGAACAATGGCGTAATTAATACCAATTACCGCAATTGACTTACGCTCCATCGAGGAGCAAACGACAGCCTGGAGGAAGGAATGTAAGGTGAATCGATATGTTTGGTTGAAGCCAGCATTGCGGGGTCGGCGGAGCTGGTAAAAGTTAGATAGTCCGAAAGTGTCAATTGTGACATCGGATGCACTTTAGATACTTTGAGTAGTGTTTAATATTGTATTGTGATTTAATTGGTGGCGGAATAAATACTTTATGATGGTTTATAATTTGTCTGAATATCTAAACTAACTTTATTATTTCGTGGAGCCTCAGCCAGTTGTAGGAACTTAAATCAACGAACAGCAAGACGGTTTTTTTTCTCAAAAAAAAACGAAGATGAAAAACATCAACTTCGTTTCTTCATTATGATGCGGGTTATAAATAAAAATGCCCAAGTCAAACACCTTCAAATTAGGCACTGGAAATATTTCTACTTTAATTCCACATCATGACGCGGGTTGTAACTACGCAGAGCTCTACAAAAAGAGCGACAAGGGCTTAAGTTAGCAAACACCGCGAGCGCCTCATCTTTATCACATTTATATATCTTTATCATATTTATAATTATGTAATTAAACTATTTACACTTCGATTCTAGAACATGACGCGGGTTGTAAATTCGAAGAACTATTGTTAAAGAGTCATAGAAGTTTAATTCCACTTTCAAGTCTAAGCCAAACACGTTGAAATTAGTAAACGAAAATATTTCTACTTCGTTTCTAGATAAAGACGCGGGTTATAAATACTACAAGCTCCACCAAAAGAGCTTTAATAGTTAATCATTATGAATAATCCAAAAACAAATTTGAAAAAAGTTTTTTTCGGGTTTAATGTCATTAATATCATTAAAGAATCATTTTTTTCAGCAAAAAATGCTATGTCACTTTTAAATATATTCCTTCTTAAATATCCACCAAAAAACGCACGTAGCTCGTGAAGAACAGGAAATGTACTTTACAAATTCACGAAACAGTGGAATACATTTACTCTCTACTCATTCCACTACATTCTTTCGTCCTTTGCCCTTTTCTCTTTGAAAGATTTTCCTTTTTTCCTGCTATGTATAGGCTTTGACAGACATCTTCTATCTTGAGAAAAAAAATGAAACCAAAAACACAAGTTGCGCGATATTCCATTTTTTCCAACAATCAGTATATTCGTAGAAATGTGCGTTCTACCTGCCTTCTTGCTATCTGCTATATACAGTACTTTGAAGATTCGAGTTTAGAGTTTTGAGTCGAGAAGTAGGAGCTGTTTTTTCTTCTCTTTTGCTAAGGTGCGTTATCATTTTTTTCGCTCCCCCTGCTCCCTCTTGCTACGAGAGAAGCCCTGCTCCTGCTGTTAGGCGAGTAGCAGTTTCTACCTCCTCCTGCCATAGAAGACTGCTGGGTTATTCAACACTTTACCAACATTAGTCCATTTGCTCATCCCCGGGCACTGGCAGGAGGAGTCTTCTTGGCGCAGATCTTTACGGATTACGGCGACGTGTAACTTTAATTCTGCATAAAGTATGTCTCGGTAGGAGTTTCAGGCGTTTTGCAGCATAGAGCGTCGTGCAAAGAACCGTTACGTGTGCGAACTCTTATGATTTGCATCCGCCGCGCCAGCGCTAATCACAAATTCGAATTGACTTGTAAATCAGCGTGGCGAAATCTCCGCACAAGCAAAACTGCAATGATCTTATCTACTGAGATAGATATTTTTTCTTCGGTGCGTAATATATTCGTGTTGAACCGTTAGGGTATGCGCATTTCTCTATTGATAATACTCAAGTGATTTTGGGATATTTTTAATTTTTAATGATGTCTCTATTTTCCCGCTACTTTCCAAACCAAGAATTATCATTTTTAGAAAGTTTAGAGTTTGATTAGCATATCTATAAGTACTAATCAGATTCTAATAATTCCCCATTACTTTTAAAAGTTTAAACGTGACAAATGACAATGACATTGACAATGATGATCCTCCGTCAAAATGTCCTGAGCTAATCTAGAGATGTCTAACCTTAGTTTTCCTATTTATTTCGCATGTTAAAGTTTTAGCAGAGGCCGAATCTTGTTCAGACTGTTAAAAACTAAAAAATACTTGAAATTCATTGTCATTTTTTGGTTACTTTTAAAAGTTTAAATGTGCCAAGCTTCAGAAAAATCAGATTGAACATTGATGACTCTCCATCAAAATTAAAATAAGTAACCTTAAAAAAAACAATAAAAAAGAGAATGAGAATGAGCCCAATTTTGATAAATCATAACATTTGGTCCTTCGAACCGGATATCATGCAGTTAATTGGGATCAGCACTAATCAAAAGCTGAGTTAAGGTTAGTTAACTCAGTCAGTTAACGAGTTCTAAAACAGAAGCAAACTGTAATTTGAGAAAAAGCTCAATTAACTTGTAAAAAAAATATGTTCCAGATAAGTCAGAATATCAGCGAATGGTAAACGTATCTATCTAACAACATTTACATATTTTCTAAATAACGTTCGTACACCGGAAGTGTACTCATGGCACTGTGCTCATTGCATCAATTTGCATCGCTTTTTGCAATCTAACGTGCGATGAGTATGCATTAATTATGGAAATCATGCTTAGTGTAATCAAAACATGGGCTAGTTGAATTTACAGATTATGTTCAAGCGAAAAATTTACAGGACCGGTTTTAGCGACTATACTTTAGGGTTTTGCGTTGGTGATATTGTAAAAATCAGAGTTGATCCTTCCAATTTTGACTTCACTAAGTGCTGATAAGTCAGAGTGAATGTGTCGCTTTCGGATTCATAACACAACCAACCAGAGAGCAGCGTTAACGCACTCAACGCAGTAGTACGTACGTTAGTGCCTTGCTTATTGAGTTTACGCGATTCCTTAGCGAATCAGAGACGGTTTCATAAGCTTCGGTAAGTTAGAGTTTGTCTACATGTGACGTCGCTTTGTTCATGGGCCCATAACACAACCAACAGCGTCAACGTAGTTAACGCAGTGTACGAATGTCAGTGCGTCGTTCGTTGCGTCTACGCGACTCCTTAGCGAATCAGAGACGTTTCCGTAAGTTACGATAAGTTAGAGTACCAATCAGAGAGCAGTATGAACGCAGTTAACGCAGTGGTAGTACGTCAATGCTTCGCTCGCTGCGTCCACACGACTCCTCAGCGAATCAGAGTCATTCACTGTAAAATAGGGAGGAGCCAAAACTCCCACGCACAACCGCAACCAAAGCTCCACCAATGACTACACCAATCAACCATTTTCCTTTAATTTTGTAATTTTGTAACGCCGAACGAATTGATAGATAATTAAACCAGTGTAATAATGTATTTTCGGGGCGTGTGCAAGTGACAAACGGGTCGGCGCGGTCGGCGCACATTACGCCGATGATTAAATAAATAATGTTCATTAACGCCGTCGCCGGCAGCTGTCGATGTCGGTCACAATAAACACACTCGCGCGCGGCAGGCGGAGCACAGGGGGGTGGCGGTTTTCGGACTGGCGTGCGTTTGACTGTTTTACATTTTGATTGTGTTGCGCTGCGGCGCCCACCGATCAGCGCGCTTATGAATGCTTTAATAGCTAATTATTCACGTCTCTGCGCGATGCACAATTTCGCGCATCGCTTGGCACGCGCCACACAAAAATGCATGTAGACATCATCGCATGCGCGAAAGTGATCGCCAACACACTATCGAAATGTACGCAACAACTGTGCGCTTATTTGAAAAAACATTATTTTTAAAGCACATTGATTAATTTAATTCGTGTCAATGTACGTGTACAAACGTGGGTGTGTGTTTGGATACAACAATAAAAAACTAAATAGGCTCGAGTACATGCAGGGGTAAATATGGCGCCTTATTTGCATTTTTATTATACGTCGAAATACACAGTGTGTTGTTTGTTTGCGTATATATCTATTTGTGTATGTGTAGGGGTTAGTGGGGATTGTCTGTATTTGTGTGTTTGTAAATGTAATGTTGTAATTTTCGGCCCAGCGACAAAAAACAAACACAATAAATGCGCATCGCCCAAACAATTCATCGCCGGGCTGGAAGAATGCAATATAATCCGACGGTAAAATTGGTGAAATTTGTTAGCGAATCTCGTTGGCAAATTGCAATCGATTGCCGACAATCGGCGCGTTTATTTTCGCGCATGGACGGTAATGGACGATTGTCAACTAAAACGGAATTAGTTAAAACTCGTGTTTTTGTTTTTCGGTGAGTGCTAATGTAAAATTGCAATTTTCAAAGTTGAAACATTGTTTTTTTTGCGACGATTTTTTTCTCGGTTTTTGGCTGTGAATTGGAGAAATATTTATATTGGGCAAATAACTCGTATGATAATAGCAGGATAATTGTTATATTTTCAGGTTTATTTGATTGATTTTTTAATATTGACTAATGCTAGATAATGGTAATAATATTTGCCAGCAAGTCGCAAATTCCTGTAAATATTATTTCCCAGGGATTGTATCAAAATTGCGGGGGCTTCAATTTCAAAAAAAAAACTAAAACTTAAATTATTGCCACCTAATTTTATATCAATCAGTGAACGAACGCAACTTTGAAAGAAACGAAATTGGGTTATAGGCAAAATCTATTTAAAACATTCTTCGTCAGTTTTGTACTCTTCCGACTTCCTCTCACACTCTCTCTATTACTCGCTGTATCTCTTTATCTCTTTCTCTTTCTATCTTCTCTTTCAGGACTATCAGACTAACTTGAAATACGAGTGATTATATCACAATTTTAGATTATGATAGCTCGGGTGATTTCCTGACGGATGACGTGAGCCATTGCGCTCGAAAACGTGTTTCTGTTTAAGCAAACCAATTACGCGCTGTGAATCTCCACTTCTAGCGCCTCTTCAACCCGAGCTGCTGCAGCTGGTTTTGGTAGGTGCGGGTGGTTAGCTTGGCATTGGTGGTGGCTGAAGGTGGTGGTTTGAGTTCAGGGTTTGAGAGCATTATCGTGGTTATTAAATCGCCATCGCCTGGCTTTCTCTCTCTCTCTCTCTCTCTCTGCGACTGACTGGTTGGTTGGCTGGTTGGTGGGTATCTTCGAATTGATTGACTGCCGTCGCGACGTGGACGAGGATAAAGTGAATTTGTCGGTGTACCCCGACGACTAATGGTCGCTCGTGTGCATCTCCACCACACACCTATTGACACTTCATACACTGGCCGGTGCCTCCACCAACGCCGCCTGACCGCCCGACGCCTCCACCACCGATTCTCTCGCGTGTGTGTTTACTTGCAACGTTTGTGTGCTTGCAATTACGGATGCTTGAAATCAAATCACCATAATGGTCCGAGCGCCGGCACACCGTGCATCGGGACGCTTTCTACTCGAGTAGCGCAAGATAATGGCGTGGTTTTGAAGCGGCGACGATGTCGGCGACGGGGGGCGAATGTTCAAGTGGCGAAATCGTCGCGTCGCCCGACGCGCATGCAAATCAACTCCTCGACAGTGGCGGGTGGCGATTATTTCAATTTCGCTCGGGATGTTATCATTCAATGACTCGGATGGAAATTTGGCGTTTAGTGCGCCTTTTACTCCAGATTTTATATTATTTTATGGAAATGTACATGAGCCGATTGGTTTTTTTTTCTATTTGGTGTCGTTGATCGTTTATTACAAAGTCAATTCCGGTTGTTATGATTATTTTAGGGCTATTTTTTAGCTTTTTATTGAATAATTACCGTTGAAAGTATGGAGTTGAATAATGTGGGCTACAATATTTACAATTAGTCACGGCAGCATGCTAAGAGAGGTATTAGTCAAGCCAAGCGAGTATCAAGTATAAAGTAAAAATCAACCAAAAGTAGTTAAAATCATACATTGGCGGCATGTTATATATAGAGCAATTAAATATTACCGATGTGAAACTCTGCAAAATTATCACTTGTAGTAAAAATTTTAAGAAAGTTGAAAATAATTTCGGAAGAATACCTTTTTGTTAGTCACTTGAAGTTGGTGGCATTTTGCAGCTGATTAAAAGATGAATTCATTGATGTTTAACAATTAAATATTAGTCATGCGAAAGTATGCAAAATTATCACTTGTAATAAAAATTTGAAAAAAGTTGAAAATAATTTCGGAGGAATACGTATCTTTAGGAACAAAATAGTTAGATTTTTAATATTGTTAGCCAGTTGAATTTGGAGTCATTTGTAGTCATTTATAAAAGATGAATTTAAACAAAATTATTATTAGAAATGAAGATTTCAAGGAAATTTTAAATACATAGAGAAGAACGTCCAAAAATCCGGGAAAACATTCAATTGCAGACTAGATAACCTATACAAGTTCCACATTTGGTAGGCTTCACTGTACACGTCTGATTTTGTCGCAGAAGAATGTCAAGCGAGTAATTAATTAAGCCAAGCTAGTATTAAGGATACATTTAGAATCACCCTGAAGAAGTAGTAAACATATAAAATCAGAAACTCTCACTATATGACACCCCCCAATTGCATTTTAAAGCGTTCTCTTGAATTATTATCCTTTGGAAATGTCGTGCATCAAGTATGTTCATGTCCTCATGGTAGCAAGCCAAGCGAGTCAAGTCGAATAAAGCCAAGTCAACTATAAATTTATCAGATAATTAAAACATGCGTGGACATATTTAAACAGCCCTACTTTAGAGAAAGAAAAAATAAATAAAAACAGTTAAGTAATATTAACTATTAAGTTGTAAAGTAAATTTCCTCTAAACTTTCGCATGTACGAGTACGCATTGGTACTTTCCGCTATCTGACGCTATCTTTTTGAAAGTGTTGCGAGTGCAGTTGAAGTGTACAGAATGGCCCCGAAGCACTGCGTCGGGGAACGGGGGGGCAGCTGCGTGGGGGCCGGCCGGCGGCAGAGCTTTTGTCGACGTTTCGGGATGTTATTTTATTCCATTCTATTCCGACTTTGCACCGCATCGGCGACGACTCGCGACGGCTGACGAATCGAGCATATTCACTTTTCGACATGGAAATAAATTTTTATGCGAGCGCTCGCCGCCGTCTCGCGAAATCCGTTTGATGTTTCAGCGTGTGCGCCTGGCAACACAACAGCCGCCACCGCCAGAGCAGTGGCAGAGGCACTGAAGGGGGCATGAAAGGAAGCAAAACAAATGCAATTGCCGTCGCGTCCTTCTCTGCATGTATACACAAATGTATATACATTGAAGGCTCAAGACTCGTCTCTGTATTTTTTAGGTTGTATATGGGTTGTGTGTCTGTGTCTATGTATGTGTGGGTACATGTATGTGTGTGGAAGTGTGTGGGAGGATGGGTTGAATATTCCAATTTCGACAACTGCGACAAAAGCTACGAATCAGCATGACATGATTTTCCTATTTTTATTTTACAATTTTACAATCAAAGGACGAAAATATTGTCGTATATATTCTGACCCTGTTTTATTATCAATCGTGTATAGAAAGGTATATATTTTTTCTGAGGTTATAAAAGTTGTGTACTTCTATCGAATCGGGTTTTGTTTTTATAAATTTTGCTTTGTATATTTCATGTTTTAGATTTAGAATTAAGCATGAAAAACTGCTTTAAACATAGTAAACATCATTCAGATATGTATTAATTCTTAATCAATAAAATTATTAAATTAATTACTGTTTATTACTGGAATTAATGGTGAGAAACAGCTAATTTGTCTATTAACTTTAGGCAATCAGCATCACTTTATTCTGAACAATTGGTTGTCATAATTACGACTTCCGAAAGGTACAAATGCAAATTGTTATTAATCTTTTACTAACTTGAATTTTTTGAAGAGATTTCTTACAGGAGCGTTTATCTCTTTGCATACATTTTACTATTTCATACCATCAGTAAAGGGTAAAGTCAACCCTTGACAACTCAGTGTAAAAACGAATATTTTATTTGTAACAATTGATTATTAACTAGAATCGTTATTATAAATATGGTAAAATTCATAACAAAAGTTAATTAATAATAAATTATAATATTAATCAACTACGGCATTAATAAAATTAATGAAATATGTGCGAAGAAAAATTCACAGCAAAAATGTTTGTTTTTAAAGTCAGTAAAAATATTGTTAAACGCAATTATGAGCGCTTGTTTATCAGAAGTTTTAAGTGCATTTTTCCTAGACGAGATAAACAAGTCTAGTTTAAACATTTCTTGCGTTCTCAAACTAATAGCACTAATAATAGACGCATGTTTATGATTTATACATCGTAATTACGAAAATATCTATAATGAAAACTAACATTAACCAATTTAATGTTGTAATTATGTAAAAACTATTTGTTCTGAGGATGTAGTCGTACCTAAAACTGTATTTTATTCGATAAAAAATTATTAAACATGTCCTGATTTTTAAAAAATAATTCTGGGCGGTTAACGCGTCGTTGTGCTAGGACCAACTTTGGCCGATTGCGCAAGTTTTGCGTTGATCTGGTGGTGAATTCGATAAATACCTTTGAATAGAGCCCAGTGTCCTTACGACTCTCGTAATAATTTTAAAAACAATCCGTTTACACATTTACGCTACTTAAAGGTAATTAAATCAACTGATAGTTATATAACGTAGGCAACTCAATATTCATCAATTTCAAAATATTTATGTTTATGTAATTTTCCTTTAAAATCAAGCGAAATATTAAGAAATTATAAAGTATTTCAACATTTTTTCAAGAGCATATTTTTTAAAATACGTTTTTTAAAGAAACAACTTTTTTTCAAATTATACAGGTCAGAATCCGATCTTTTTTTTTGTGAAAAACATTCAATGTCTCCTTCGTTCATCTATTATTAAAACCTCAGCGATGAGCTGGGGAAACTTTGGAGGTCGAAAGGGATGAGTGGAAGAAGAAGGAGTTCGTCGGGGCAAATAAACCCGATCACTGGTTGGCTCCCCGAAGGCGCACGTACCGCACTTTACGATGGCTGGGCACGTAGCCGGGTACCCAGGTGCAAACCGATACCGGGGTTTCATAATGCAGTGGCAGTGGCGGTGGCCAGCTTTTGCGGGTTTGGGGTTGGTCGGCAGAACGGCATCCCCGGCTTGGAAAACACTGCTGGAACGACCGCGACGACCACCGCCACCGCTCGTTTGCCCGCTGCTAGATGAGACCTAGACGATCGTTGCGTCTCTACTTGGTCTCTTCGAAAGCACTACGAGCTATAGCCGCCTTCAGCTTGAAAAAGAACAACCCGGAACGATCCTGGTGACAGCGCTGCGGTGCAGGCTTCCAGTCCCCTGTCGCATTGAAGGTGATTTGCTTCCGGCTATCATGCAATACTCGGGTACAACAAGTACAACAAGTATAAACATTGCTATACACTCTTGCAAAACATCTCTGGAATCTTGTTCGACTCGAATCTTGTTCGTTTTACTTGATTGTACAGATCTGCTTCCTCTAGTCCTCTGTTTCCTCGGTTTTTCTTTCTGGTATCCCTTAAGAATGTTTATAATTCTCTATCTTTATTTTATTCTCTTCCACTTTTTTAAACCAAATTAGTAGGCAAATCTAATTTAATTTCTTTAAGTGGTAATAACCCAAGAACTAAAAAAGAAATAATATTGATTCTGCCCTCATATTATAGAGACTTTAATCCACTTTCTAATCATTCTTTAGTTGGTTATCTAACTTAAATCATCAACTGATAAATTCGAATTAAATATCACAATGTCAATGAAATTGACATTTTTAAAAAACTTTACATTTATTTTGAATGCTGATTACTCTACAACTAAAAACAATACAATTTCGATTGAAGCTTTATGATAAAGAGAATTTAATCTACTTTCTTCTTGTTCTGTGATGAATAATCTAACTTAAGTCATCACTCGGTAAATTCAAATTAAATGCTCCATAGTCTATCTTTCCAGTCCTCCTATCTCTCATTATCTTTCTCTATCTCGTTCTATATACATCTAGCTCCTCTTCATATATTCATACAATTGTTGTAAAGAAAGTGAGAAGGCTTGAGAATATCCCCAGAAGTTGTATTGAAACATATCTAGGATTATAAAACGGGAGGAAACAGGAGAAAACCGCAAGATAAATACGCGCGTCATTTTCGCGTCTTTTTGCTCACTTCTTTGGCACACCAAAGCCGCCAACTGGGCGCTAGCGACCCAAAAAATACTAGGTTTTCTTGTGCGTTGTTCGTGCTGTCGGACGGCAAGGTTTGTTTATTATTTATACGTGACGGTGATGGATAATTCTATAAACAAGTGAATTGTAGATGGGGATCTTGGGAGCAATTTACTGTTATATTGCTACATTGCTTTAAAACAAATAAAATCGCCTCAAAAATGAATAATACAATTTTAATTACACTCAGAACTGATGGAACTGTATTTTTCGGGTTTGGAAATATTTAAAAAATATTAAAAATGAGCAAAACTTAAAAAAAAAGTTTTAAAAATGGAATATTGGCTGCCTACTTATATTGGCGTCCTCTTAATAATGAAGTAATCAGCTGTTTGCAATCTTAAAAATCATGAAATGACAAAAATAATGTAATTTTAGTTGCCTATACTAGTTACTAGCTAGTTGCCTATTACTAATCAACTGTTATCTTTAAAATTTAAGGGGTTATATATACTTAACAATGAGAAAACAGGTATTTTTTATGAATTATTTCAGATTAAGAGTTAATCAAGCAAAAATACTCCAATTTGTTTAGGTTGTTGGCGATTTTATGTGGCTCAATACAGAAAATGCGTTGATCTACTCTCCCATTCACAATTCCGGCACGCATGAATCATCGAGACATTTAAGACTCGCAAGCACTCCGGTAAAGCCTGCCGGATGAGTTTACTCTACCCCGGACCCTCCCCGTCGCCCAATGTATACTGGGCCAGCTAGCTGCCTCCGAGAGAGTCGCCCAATCACTTATTACATGGCAGAGGCGAGCAGGTTGAGTGCGTACGAGCAGGTAGGGCCGCCGACGAGTGACGGCGCGCCGTAAGACGACGGCGTTTTACGACGGTTAAATTGCTGCTGCCGCCCCTTCCGCCTCTTTCTGCCTTCTATCGCCACCGTATCGTACCAAGTGTGTTTGCGTTTGCTGGCGTGCAATTTTGCAAACGCCGTCGGCCTAAAGAGCTCAAGAACTCGCCGGTGTAGTTTACCAAATAAAATTCGGGGTCTTCCTAACGGGGTATTGAAGGAAGAAGGGGTGGTACAAAAAGGGTGAATAATAGTAAGTAAATGAAGCGTGCTTATACCACGTGGTGGACAATGTAATAAAGTATAGTAATTTAATCAAATTTTTTTTGAAATAGAAAATCGATTTTTGGCACTTTTTTAATTTCTTCGAAAACTATTCATGCCCTAGGCTTTAAATTTTCAGAATATATTGTCTAGAGAGTATTCTTTAATATATTATGAAAATATCAACATATTTCCTATCTATAATAGCTTAATGCACTCTCAAAAGATGATTATAAAATATGAATTCTTCGCCATGGATCAGAAAGTTCTTCAGAAAATTTAAGATATCTCGAAAACTATTCGTCCTATTGAGGTCAACCTTTTAGGATATACTGTCAAGATATCATTCTTTTACAAACAATAGGAACATTAAAATTGCTAAAAACTATAATCGCATAATCCACCCATAAAAGATGACTATAAATATGAATTATTCATCGAAAATCAGAAAGTACTTCAGTAAATACTTGATATCACAACAACTATTCTACCGATTGACGTTAAATTTTCAGGATATATATTCGCTATATCATTCTTCAATAAATGATAATAACATGAAACATTTACCTATTAGTAATTTCATAAGCCACTTTCAAAATTGATCGTAAACATGAATTTATGGTTTTTAAATTTTAACATCCATAACCTTAATCCTCCACCAAAAACAGACTAAAATTATTTATTATTTCTTACATTTTTCCTTTTTATTATTATATCTATAATTCTCCATTTTGAAGGCTGGGGACGGCGTGGGTTAAATTGTCAGGAATACGTCGCGAAACACGCACGCACGCATCGAGGCAATCGTTAGAAAAGTTCCTCAGGTGAGGTCGTGCCTCGTATGCCTCTTATAAAAGCATAAAACGCGGACGGCATGATGGCATTGGTGGCAGCGGCAGCGGCGGCGGCAGTAGCAGGCGAAAACGGATGATAGTTGCGCGTCGACAAAACGCAAGACGGATGGGCCGAGCGCGAGCCGTGACCCGGATGAATGTTTGATGCGGCGCGCAGTCGGTGGCGGTGGCGCGAGAGGTGAGCCCCTGTGCCTGAGCGCGCCAAACCATTCGCCACCAACGCCGCCGGTGTGTATGCGTATGCCTCCGCTACCTGCCGCCTTCATACGTATGTTCGTACCTAGCGAACGTACAAGTGGATTGCCACGTAGCTCAAGACAAGACATGTCTTATGCAGCAGAATGGCTGCATGCATAATCCACAACCCTCTGCTTCAACATCCACTTTGCTCTTGTTCTCTTAAAATATGGAAAAGAGTTTTGGAATGCTCAAATCCTCGAATCCTCGTAGAATTTTTGAATTTTATCTTTTTATGCGAGAATACAGGTATTATTTGTAATTTATTTATAATTTATTATATTTTAATTTACTTCTATTTGATTAATCTCAGTGCTTTATAGATTAGGTAGAGATTAAATAAATTTAGATCTGGTATATATGATGTTATTTGGACACCTCACTAAAGGTTCTGGGTAGAAGAGTTTTACCGGCTCTTTCACCAAAATCTGTTTTTTTATCTTGATTTTTTCCAGCGAACATTTTATTTTATTACATCAAAATCAAAAAAATTGTGTAACTAGGTTAATTAACCTCAATAATTGATCGACAAAAAAACCTGATTAAATTGTAGCAAGTAAAAGCACTTCAACCTGCACCTCCACCACATTTCAGGGTTAAAGCGTGCTTTACCGGCTCCTTCGCCAAATTTCAAGCTGATTAATCAACTAACATCCATTTAATAACTTAAATTATCAAATATTCGTAAAAACGCGAATAATCAATGTTGAACAGTTCAAAATTTCAGTAGAATTTGTTAAATCAATGTACAATGTGAAAATAAGTGTACAGGTTAATTAATTAACCTTGAAATACATACTATAATTAAAAAATCTAAAAACATCGTAAAGAGAAAAAAAGTGTTCCGAAAGTTGAATTTCATAAATATTACGCAAAAATATTGATAAATTTGAACACATTAAGATTTAACAACTGATTGTAGTAATAAAATATTGAACACATTTGTTCAACTAAATTAATTAATCTCTAAATGATGATCGACAAAAACTGGTGGAAATTTGATTAAATTTGTATAGTTATTTGGCACACTTTTCACAAAAACCAGCGCATATCCGTATATTCGCGAAAGCGAGGAATACGCGGATGCGCTTGTCGGTGGTGGCGGCATCGTTCGACGGCCCGGTGGCAGTGGCACCTTTCGCCGCCGCCGCCGCCGCCGCTGCCGCCGCTGCCGCTGCCAGTCTCGGTCGAGCTGCTCTCCGGCGCACATCTATCCCGTCGCGCGTCGCGTGTCCCTCGTGTCTCGCAAACGTTCGCACATTGCGCCGCATTCCGACATTCTCGTTCACTGATCGCATCTCCGCCGCCTCTATCCACCGCTGTTCGCCGCCGTCAACAGCCGGTCATGTGCTCGTGTCTCATAATGTGACGGCGTCGCGTATTCGCAACACGTGCGTGCGTTTTTCTGAAACGATACGCTCGCGAGTGGCAAGTGTGAGTGTGATTTTCCAACAGCGCAAGAAACTTTTATCCTGAAGGATTACACGCACATAAGAGTCGTTAGAGTATGTTACAAGATTCGGTAGAGTAACTAAAAGTGTCGAATTTCGGCCGAGTTTGAAAGGGTCGACAAGTTTTGACGAGTTTTGAAGGATTGAAGAGTTAAAAAGTTAATGACTTAAAGGGTTGACTAGTTGAAGAGTTGCTAAGTTAAAGATTTAAAAATTAAAAGAGTTAAACTGAGAATAAAAGGTAGAAAAAGACAAAAATCTGTGGGAACCTGCTTATTTTGTACATCATGGCGTTGAAGAGGAAGCAACCAAATCGCACTCTCAGCATGGGAATCATTTATATCGCCACGATTATTAGCCAAGGTAAGTTTTCTCATTTTTCTCCGTTTTTCCAGGGTTTTCTCGTTTTTCCTGGTTTTGCTGATTTTCCTCGAATCAAATATTACTCTACTTGTTTGGGAACACCTCAAGGTTCCAAGTATATCCATAAACTTTCGAAAGATTACACTCAGAAAGTGGCAATCCTCATTTTTTGTAAAGTTACTAAGTAAAATATTTGGTTACATGACAGTTACTCAGTTATTTCCCGACGGATTTCATTGACATTTTTACCATCCGGAAAAGGAGATATGTTTCTTTCTTTAGTATGTATTGCATTTTAATCATTCTTAGTCCATGTCCCATATTTAATAAATATATTCAATTTTCGGCAAATATCAAGTATTCGCCATTTTCAATCCAATTTTAATGAAATTTTCAGAATTAATGATGAAAATACCTTATTTTCTAATAGTTACTATGTAACATATCTGGTTACATAACTTTTAGTCTGTTATTTTGTCAATTGTCAATGGGAAAATGGATGTTGACCTAATGTTAACCATAGATTTTGATAGGTGGCAGATCGGAGGAAATGACTGAAGTGGTATAAAAAGAGAGCAGCAGCCAGGGACAGCTGAAAGAGGCGCAGAATGAGGAATTCAATAGATTAACAGGTGTCCCATTGAGCGTGTCATTCATCCGTATTTCCCATTCAGATGCCGATCAAGTTACATTGGCCGGTGTAGAATTACTCTCACACTTCGAGTTTTCCACTTTTCCTTTACTCTCTTAATCATTCTTCGTTTTTTTCTTTATAATAATACCATTCGTCTTTATGTGAATATTATCTGTTTATTAGTCTAATTTTCTAAGAGTTCCTTATTCTTTATTCATTTTTGAAACTATTTTGATATAATTTGATCGAAAAAAGGTAAATATATGTTATAGGGCCTAAATATGTGTTTATAAATTTAAAATACAACCTTTTTACAATATTTATTTATATTCTTAAAAGAAAACTTAAAAGAATATATTTTAAAAGAAATGAAATTCGTTATTTTCAAAAAGTTACCTTGTACCATATTTGGTAACAAATTTCAATGAAATTTTCACAATTCGGAAAAACAGAAATTCTCCTATTTTAAATTATGTTACATTTTAAACATTCACAGTCAATGTTAAGGATTATAACAGTTTCTTTCAATTGTTGAAGTTTATTTTTCTAAAAATTACTTTCAAATTTATGAAGCCATGTTAAATCCAATTTTAATGAAATCTTCAACATAAGTTAGAGAAAATTTAGTAGTACCAACATGAAGTAGAGTTATTATGCAAACTTCTCAAAATCGGGTTCCTATAACTTTCTAAACCTCGTAAAAAATGCCTATAAAAGTTTTCAAACCAAAATAATTTCGAGAATTCTATAAAATTAAAAAAAAACCCATTGCTTCAAACTACATCTCCCCCAGTTCCTAACTATTTTTATAGCATTACATTATCCAAAAAAGTAGAATTTTATTGACGCTTAAATTTACTGTCAAAAGTTACCGAAAAATTGAGATAGCCCGTCGACTTTGATGACCTCGGTAAACTTTTTCCAGCTCGTGCCAGCCAAGCAATTATCACTAGCATGAGGAAAAAATTCGACGACTTCTTTTTATAATAAACATTATCAACTTTGCGAAGTTAGAGTTGGACTCGCCAAGTTTTTCCCCAACCGTCCTCCCCCGCTGGCATTCGCGCTCGTTTTCCGCGTCGAAATGGCAAAAAGCAAGCCCATGAAGCTGCGCCGCGGATGAGAAAGAAAAGTTTCAAGTCCCGCACTTGAATTGCAAACAAACTCACGTGCAATTTCGCATTATTTACTGTTATTGCCGCCGCCACCACTGCCGCCATTTCAGAGTCCGTAACACAACACGCGTATAAAACATCCTAACCTACTTTCGGCGCCTTCGTCGTCGACATTGTCGTTGTCGCGTCGAGCGCATTTTTCGGATATGTTGCTGCTGCAATTTTAATAAGGCCGCACTGGATGATTATAAATAATAAATTACATACTCGACTACCGACTGTCGGTGGAAAACTTCGTGGGATTTGAATTTTTACGCTTTTAATTTTCCGTGCAAAGTGGGCATTCCAGCATCCTGACCTTTTCTATTTTTCCATATAAGGTAGAGTTTCTACTATATTCGTAGAATATATCTAAAATTTTCTAATTCTAGACTTCCAAGACCGAAATTATTAGTAAAGTTTGTTTAAAATCCTTTTAAAATAACATTTTCATCCATAAATACTCAAAAAGTACTTGAATTGCATTAAAAATATGTGAAAACCTTCATTTTCTAAAAAGTTACTATGTAACATGTTTGGTTACATGACTTTTTCTCAGCTATTTTCTGACCGATTTCAATGAAATTTCCAGCAATCGGAAGAAGATATATTCTCCTTTCTTTAAAATGCATTACATTTCAAACATTACTATCCAGTTGTGTTTTACACTAATAATTTCACTCCTAACCCTCTTTGAAAGCCTTTTGAGTTCAATGTTAATTTATAAAGATTTAACCATGTAAATTTCGCGCATTAAGTAAGAAAGCGACTAAAACTGATAGTAAATTATACTTAGGCTTACCTGGCGTTAAGCTGTAGGGCGGGAAATCCACATATTCTGGCCTATGTTGAGCAGTGTGAGCCCGGCGCATTCGCCATGGCGGGGGCGGCGGGGCCCACTAAATAACGAAAGTCTGCCGTGCGTGGGCGCCGATCTGAAAATGAATAATTTCGTATTATTCGTAGAGTGGTGGCGTGGGGCGGTGGTTCGCCGCAAACTTATTAATATTAGCCGTATTACGCTGGCGTCGTGTCGCCGCGCCGCCTCAAACACCGTCGCTGACGCGTCGTCAACCACAGCTACTTCCGCGTTCCTGTGATGAACTAAGTGGATTTGGAAATAATCATCTTGGGAAAGGTGGCGAGAGAGGGAGATATTTGCATGCGGATGAAATGAATTATCTCTACATCAATATATCGGATTGAAAAGATACTCTCAGCTGGATATCAGGTGATAATTATATGATAAAAAGGATTTGAGGATTAGAAAATGTCGAAACTAATAATAAAATATCAATTAATTACTTTTTAGAGCATTTAGTTTACTTAAAATTGTAATTATCAAAAAGTTAATATGTAACATATTTGTTTACATGAGTTTTTCTTGGTTATTTTCCGACTGATTTCAATAAAATTCGCATTATTCGAGAGTAAAGAAATTATTCTTTCTACAGAATGCGCTACATTTTAAACATTCGTACCTGATGTATATTTAACGGTTTTATTCCATTTGCAAAGTAGACAAATCTATAAAAGTTACTTTTCATTTGATTAAGCCATTTTCCCACCAGTTTTCATGGGATTTTCAGCAACAGATAGACAAATAATCCTGTTTTCTTAGTAAGCTATTTAATAATATTCATATAACTATTAAATTTTAATAGTCCAAACTGAAAGTACACAAAAGCGAATATACCAAAAGTATTGACTTCAAAATCAATAAAGCGGTAAATAAATGGCGATGTTGCATGCGAGTTGTGTTTTACTTATTTGGCTTTGTCAATCAATTAATCTTTAAAAAACTGCTCACTTTATTGCCAACTTCAAAGCAGCGGTATTCTGGTGCGGTGCTTTTGCATTAGATGTATTCGTGTTCTCCGGCATTGTAAATTGTTTTCCGTCTGGCTTCAAATCGCTTTTTGTGTTTTTCGTAGTTTCCTCACAACAATGACAAATAAATAGGGATATCATTAAGGAAAACAGACTGGTACGAAGTCTACGTATTCTGTTTGTATTTTTATGGTTAGAGTCAGATTATGGTTATAAAATTGTACGAATCAATACGTTGCCACACAAACAAGAATAAACATCAACAAACCTTAATCAGCATCCGCCAAAGTTCGAGACTAAACATCGAGAGTGCTGACGCGCAAAATCGACACGGCGCAGCGAGATTGCAACGCACGTGTTCCGCTGTGACGAACTAAAGAGCATTTTTATCTGCATATATATAGTCGACATTTCGTCACTATCTTCACTCAGTCGGAGACCGAAGCATACCAACAGCGAGCCCGACATCGGCTGCCGTCACCAGAGAGTCCGCCGTCACCGATAGTCCAAGCAGAGTCCCTCACGTCAGTCCAAGCAGCCGCCACCAGTGATTTCGCCACCGAGTCCGCAACTGGCCTTCGTCATCGCCAATCCGACGTCATCTACGACGTGCTCCGACGACCAGCGCCAGCCGTTTACTCCTGCCTGCTGCCTCACAGGATCTCCACGCTAATATCCTTCCTTATTTTTCTTTTGTTACATATATTGTGACACAACATAATCCCACATTTTAATCAGTTATCCCATTTTTAATAGTTATAAAATGAATAACATTGTAGTAATTTTCAGAATTCCACCCGAAACTTTTCTAAAACCACAATTTTACCAAATTACAAGCGCAGGGTGCAAAAATTAACAATTAATTACTCACCCTATATTTTCACTGGCAGTTTCTACGAATATATCTTACGGATTTGAATAAAACACGCAAATAAAGTGACCGGCAAACAGACAGCTACGAAAAGGACTTTCAGACAAGAGGAGTTAGCGCTGGGGGTGATGTCAGGGGCCAACTGGCTGCCGGGGCACAAAGTAAAGCGCGACGAAAAGGTCCGTCCGTTGCATTGTATATAAATAAGCATGGAAATTAGTTGTTTAGAGACGCCGTTTGTCGCCTAGTTTTCCACTTTGAGCTTTTCCAATTTCACAGCTACGCTCACATCCCCCACTCACCAGCACCCACCCATATATATAAACACCCCTCCCACACGCAGAAAGCGTTTCTAAATATTCATGAAGAATGTCTCAATGTTTCAGTGTTGTATTGTGTGTGCCGTAGGGCAATCTGGACGAGCTTTAGTTTTCGGTGACGGAGTAGTGAAAAGTGGAGTGTGAAACTCGTTAACCGTTTTCGATAATACTCCGAGTGGTAGATGGGTGCGTGGGTGGGCGAGCTGCGAGCGAGCTGCGGCTAAAAGTTGAATAAAACATCGGCGGAGCTTTATTGGTTGCTTCTCTTTATTGGTGGCCCGGACAGGCGAGCTTTATTGTTTAGTTGGGTGAGTTATTTACCGGTGGTTGCAGAAGGGCCGTGGTGTTAAAAGAGCTGTGGCTATTTTATTACTTTTTAAAGTTTTCCCTAGTTTCGATTTTATGGGTTTGCTGCAGCAAGTTTTAACACTGCACTCAAACACACCAATATGTAAATTCTACTGGTATTAGTTTCAAGTTTCCTGAGGCTTTGGGAAATCAGAAATAACTTTCATTAGTAACTTCGTTCCATTAGTGAATGGCGTTGGGGTTATAATAGATTTATATGAATATATATTTTTTTATTTTATGGCAATATTTATTTTCAAAACAACGTAACTTTCAAAGTTACTAGCTTTAGGAACTTTAAAAACGAAAATTATTGTTTTCGAAAGCTAAAACAAAACATTTACATTAACATTAAGTTTCTGAATGTGTGTACATCAATATGTAATTATTAAAAATGGAATAAGTAATGAAAAGAAATATTTTCTCACTTTGTGAAAGTTACTAAGTTACTAAGTAATTGGTATTTATCGATAATTGGTATAAATGAATTGCTTTTAAAATTTATTACTATATAATGTATAACATGTAGTGATTACTAAAATGATAATAAATCGTTACTTTCTTATTCTGAAAGTTATGAAAGTTACTAAAGTGATATGTAATTACTAATTTTAAAAAATGAGGTTATTTGAGAAAATTACTGATATTGACCTCTTGTATAGAAAATCTACTTAGTTGCTGAAATGATAGGACAACGATTTGTATCATAATTTTCAAATTATAAAAGCTACTAAAATTATTATATGACAGTTGCTAAAGTTACTTATAATTAATAATTTTTGTTTTGGAATGAATAAACAAAACATATATTTACTTATTAAAATGCTAGTACATTGATATGCATTTTAGTAACTTGAACTAAACATTAGGTATTTCTTCAAGAAAAGCTTTAATCCTTGAATTATCTTGATCCTATGCACTTGTTGTTAGCTCTAACAAAGTCTAAATTATAAAATAATTTGTATAATATAGCATCGGAGCGTATTATAGAATGGTGTAGGCGCCAGGCGTTCGCACACACTTCCACCATCCGCCTCCCTGAACCCACCACTCATTCGACGCTCGCATTCGCGCGGCGGCGGCGGGCGCATAACGTTATTACGAAACAGTAATATAAGATTAATGATGTCGTACGGGGGGCGGTCGGGCACGGCGGCTGAGGTCGGCAGCAAGTGCGCATTATCCTGTTTTCCATTACGGCGAATGCTCTTTAATGTTACATGACACCCCCGGGTACGCCGCCGCCGCCGCCGCGCCGGTCAGTGTCTCTCAAAGCAATGCACCTCGAACAATCTTGAACGATTCATCAATATCAAACTTGATAAGCTACCTTCGGCACGTTTTGCAACTATATCTCCGCTGTAAAACTGCACTTTATCGACGTTTTACTATCGAATTTTCGATGTTTAGATCGGCCGGTTTTATTTCGTGGATTAATACGCCACGCTTGATGTTACTGGCCAACGATGCGACAACTTGGGTGGTTTGAACAAACACAGGCGTCTGTATTAAATGCATTATCCGCTCGACGCACGGGTGTAATGCCTTCGGTCAACAGTTTCGCGATAATTAATGTCGAGATTATTAGGCTACGTGTGCATTATTTTAGTCGGTAGCGCTAGAGGCGGCATGGTGGAGGCAGCGGGACGTCGATACCGCAGATAAACAAATATCCAGGGATGTTGATAGGAAATTGAAACCCTTTTCGTCGGGGCCGGTGAGGGAGGGGAGGGTGGGTGCGGGGCGGGCTCCGGGGAGTACGGAAAAGGGTGACAGGATTGGTGTTTACCCAAGTGTTACATGTACACCAAGCTAACAAAACAAGCTAAAGACTGTTCATACAAAAACGGATTATGTTGGCAAAAGATACAAAACTTGTTAAACAAGATGAGAATTGTAGATAAAAACACTATTTTGAAGATTAATCTGAGTATAGTAAAAATAATGAAATAAATTTAAAAGTTTGCATAATATACCAATAATTATCAGAAAATAACAACGACATTATTCATAAAAGCACAAATTTTCGATATGACGATATGACAGAATGTAATTAATATAAAAATATTTGACGCATTTTTGGAAAGCGTGTGTAGGCATCATTGCGTTAATTAAGCGTCCGAAAGGCCCCGAAAAACGGATAAAGAACGCTGTGCCGGAAAACAGGGGAGGCGGTTTGAATATAATTACTCACCATCACTTGGACGGAAACAAAGAAACAGCGCAATAATTGCGCACAGCCTACACATGTCTTAATGAAAATCATTTATCATTTGTTGCGCCATTGCCGCCACCACCAACGCCGCCACCACCACCGCTGGCGATGAATAAGTGAGTGAACTGCGCCGATGCATGCAAAACGATACTTTCGGCTGGTGTGGTGGTGGTGGCATTTGAAGGGCGGCGAAAAACCGGCTGTTTGTGATTTACATCCGGCGACCCAGAACTTTCACTGAATTACCAAAAACATAATTTTAATAGACTTTGTTTGAGTTTACTAGTTTAATACCAGTCTTCTTTAAATCTATTATCAAACAGGAACATACAATATAAATTGAGAAACTTAAAATTTTCTAGAATCAGTAATACTAAATTGTGAAAATTTCCACGAAAAGCAACATTTATTACATAAGTTACTATATTTCCATAAAACAGCATATTTTAAAATATGGTAACTGTTATTTTGTAATAAGTGTCGGGTTATGGTGCAGAATATTAAAATCATAAAATCCTTTCTTTGGCAATTTCGGTATTAACATGGAGCCCGCGTATCAATTTCGGGTAATCAGCGCGCGATCAGGCAGGCGAAATCCGGTCGGATCGGCAGTCGTAACGTGCCATTAGATCGTTATCAACGGCAATAAATGCCCTTTCCGGCGGCGATTCCGGCACCACTTTCATGCATTCCTCATAATAACGTGATGATTAAATCTAGTAAAACATTTCATATGTTTGGATATTTTTAGATTTGAAACTAAATATAGTTTTTGTCATAAGTTCATTTTCACTGGCATTTCTTGAATAGTTACTACTTATGCACGTCGATAGTAAATTTTCTAAGTTATGTAATAATTGTTTTTAAATCTGTATTAACGTACCTAATATGCACTAGAAGTTCTCTATAAAATAATGTGGTGCATTATTAATAAACTTTTAATTGTCAGGAATTAGAGAGAAAGTTGCTAACTAGTTGATTGGTGTCCAGCGCCTCCACTTAATTCCCTATGCTGCTATGTATGTGTCACAATTTATTCTTCATTCAATAGAGTCTAGATAAATATCCCTGTATACTATGTTATAAACAATTTCAACAATTTCTTTTTCAGGGAGAGCAGGAGGAGAAATTTCAGGGAGAGCATGTAATAAAGTGACTCGTAATACGAAAGATCCACAACCGAAAAAAGTCGTTAAAAATTGGGTAAAATGAAAATAAAAGATAGATCCGTTAAATTATTTTACTGATTTTGCGCATCGCCAGCCACCACATGACGCGTGGCGTGGTCAACATCAACCCCAAATCCCCTATATACGCGCAGAATGCAAAATCGCAAACCTCGCCAAACTCACACCAAAACCCATCGTTTCGCATTCAGGTCATTCCGCAAAAGCATCGCGATAGCGCCGCGCCGCCACACAATGTTTTGACATTACCCAGCCACACACGCTTCAATGCCGCCCCCAAACCAACAATGACTTATTATAAGAGCATCCTCTCTTTCTACCCCTATCATACTCCTGTCCACCTCCTCGTTTAGCCACTCTAAACCACCCAAAACACCCTGAAGCGCCTGAAACACCCAAAACCCCCTTTAACCCCATAAAAAATCACCACTATCGCAGATATGCCAACTCATCAAATGGTTACCGTTCTTCCCCCTTCGTACCAGCATATACGACCTACAAAAAAATGACAGTGTTTTTTTTTCGTGGACGGTCACGCGTTGCACTATGAAAAAGGGGCCAAAAATGGCGAGCAATTTCGCACAGTGTAGATGTATCCGTATCGCATTTTTAAGAGCGCTTTGTATTTTCATGCCCGCCGACGAACAATTATTCGTCCGGCGGCGGCGGTGGTGGCGGCGGCGGGGCGACCGCAAATGAATGCTCGTTAACATTTTTATCGGCGTCACGCGCATTACTCGTACATACGGTGTTCTTTTATGTGTTTCTGTGTATGCCTCTCAATGTAAACGTGTGTCCGACACGGTTCTCAACTTATATTATTGCGCGCATACCGAATTGGAGAGCGTGGTGGAGGCGCTGGGCAATTCTGCGTGCATTTGTGTGCTCAGCGAGGGACGGAGAGTGATGAGAAGTGGCAGCTTCAGAGCCGAAAGCTTCGGAGGCAATCAAAAAATGTTGGAATAGGGCCAAACATCCCCACAGCCGACATTATACACGCAGATATTATGCGGAAAATCAACAATCAACCGGTTTTATTGTCATGTAAAAACACAGGTAAAAAGCTCTTCGTTTTTAGGCTCAAAGTTCCCCTTGTGGGTTGTGTTTTCAATTCTTTTAAATTAGCGCACGAATATACTTCCACTTAATCAGTCCTCATAATTTCAAAACAAATTGTTTAAAATTTACAGGAGGAATCTTAGATTTTATAATATATTAAAATATTTAGAAATTTGAATTTATTAATAATTGTCATTGAAACATCATGTGGCAATTATCCCAGTTTTATGTTTAATTGTGAAAATGTATAATTCTATAAAAAATCAAGTGAATTTAATGAAAATTGTGACCTCAGGAATATTTTTTATAAATAATTGTCATTCCTACAATTGTATCATTTCTTTTTAAATTTAACTAGCAAATTTTGGCCTATAGCTAATAAATTTGTATTTTTTATTAGATTATGCAAATACATCTATTTCACTATAACATCTGAAAATTTCAAGTAAATAGAGTGAAAATTGTAGCCTCAAGAACCATTTTAAGAATATGTAACATTTGAGTAACTTTCGATACCGATTTAAATAATCGCACAGTGAAAAATAAAACTAGACGTAGAAACGATGGAGATTTGAACAAATCTGTTGAATATTTCATCATTAAACGCGTACAGAAATGCGGGCAAAACTTTTCCTAACGATCGGGAGGAAATTTTCCGGTGGCAGGCACCTCCGCCATTTTCGCGCGAGCGTGATTTACATAAAGATCTTCCAGCAAGTGAATTCAAATTTCACGTGTTACACGAAGAATGCATCATTGGAATAACATGCAAATGAGTTTCTAAATGTAACAGCTGATGCTGTTCGTTCCGGCTGTGTTTCGCTCCGTATCAAACCTCGTCCCTTCCTACCTCCACCATCCCTCCCCGCGCCAGTGTTCGACTGGCAAGGGCCAATTTTGGGCCACTTAGACCCGGTTTTCTACACTGACAGCATACAGGAAAAGCAGGCAGGAAAAACGAGGCGCTTGAGAATGTGGGGATGATCTGTGGTCATTTCATTGCAAGCCGGCGCGTCGAATAACGCGAAAACTAAACGCAGGCGGAGGGAAACTGGGGAGTAACTGGACGCTAAAGGGGTTTAGGGATGAGACGGTAACAAAAGTGGCATGTGGTAACTCCTGCTGTTGCCGCCGTCGCGGAATAGAAATGGGGAAATAGAAAAGTTGGACACATACACAGAGCTGTGCGCTTTTCCTCGTGTGTTCCATGTGCGAAAAGAAAATTATCCCCTCACTGTAGTGGCTCAAAGCCCACAGGGGTGGGTGGACGGTAGTAGGAGGGTATTTGGAGAATGAGGTGGCAGGATGGTTTCTGGTGGTGGACAACGGACGGTCGGTGTCTCAAAGCGAAGCTCTAGCTATCATCAGTCAAGCGTTCAACGTTCAAACTGGCAAAACAAACCGGGGCCAGCCAGCCGTACGAAAATAGAAAAACGTGAGGGGGGCGAAAGGGAGAAGAGCAAGAGATAGATTACCTCGTAATCGATGTGTGCAATCATATTCCGAGGGGCTACAAAACGCTAAATAAAGAAACACATATTAGGGAGAGGAAAACTCGATTAGGTTCAAGCGGGTGGAAAATTCGGAATTCGGAGGTGGGAAAGAAGAGGAGGAAATGGAGAGCGGGTAAGATTATTACCACGTGTTACAAAATTTCCCATGTGGATGAAACTGCAACTCGACAACTAGTTGTATAGATATTCGTATCTACGTGGTAATTTCCTAAGATTAAATTTTTTACACATTAAGCAAGTTATCTGTTAATATGTCCGGTTGGCAAATTTCAATGTTTGTATATTTTCATTAAACCTGGGCGGTCAACGCAACTAGCACTGTAACTGATAACTTTATTAGAAGCTGTTGTCATCCACTTTAGAGTAATGAAAATTTCAGAAAAATCGGTTGAAAAACATTGTAGTCACAATGATGTAACCACAATTGAATTTGATGTCATTTAAAAGTTACTAAAGTACATTCTTCGATAACTATCCCCAAAATTAACGAAAATTTGTGAAATTTTGTACAATTTATTGATTAACATCTCCTTTTCAGAAAATTTCCTTCTAAGTTTCAAAATTTAAAATTTGAACATTTTAATGATTAATCAATAATTAATTCAATAAAATTTCCAAATTTCATTCTAACATGAACTGGTTAGTAGGTTAGTTAACCTACAAACCAATTTATATAAAGCTATCCTTCCGAAGCAAATCTAATTGTGGATAGCAACTGGAAATTTCAGCAGTAGTTTAACGCAACTGTCAGTAAGTCAGCATGAGGCGGTTAGTTATTAATTTCGACATAATTAAGAGTAATGCGCTTCGTAGGCTCAAAGTTTATTATTTACGAGTGGCTGCCACATGCTGTTTGTACGCCGCCGGCGACGCTGCCAGCACCTTCGCCGATGCGACCGCCGACGTCGCCGCCACCTCTGCCGCCGTCGTTGGCTAACAAGGTGGCGGGCACCTACGCAATCTACCCCCGCCGGGCGCCGTCAAACATTTGGTTTGATAGCGGCTAACAAGCATCCGCCTGGCCGGCTGCGATAGGTTGTCCCGCTCGCGCTCGCCTGTCTGCCCCGAACCCCCAGCGGTCGCACGCCTCGCGGACGCTCATAAATCGCGTGGGGCTGTGGCGATGCGACACAGGTTAATAATATAAGTCGTAAATTATGAGGCGGCACGGTGGTGGCGACCAATTTGCCGGCGCGAACTGCGGATCATTTGTACTGTCGATAAAGTGTTAATTTACTCCGTTATCAGTGTTTCCAAACATAAATCGACCTCTGGTGGCATAGTTTCAAAGTTTTCTTTTTGGAAATGTTAGTTTATTGAAAATTTAGAGAGTTCCAAGGAATTTGGCGTAGTTATCCGGGTGTGTATTTTAATAACTTTTGGATAACATAAAACACACTTGTGGCTACATCGTTATAACTCCGTGGTTTTTCAGCTGATATTTCGGAAAATTTCACCACTGAATATTCGATAACCGCAATTTCTGATAATAATAGCATCATTCTATTATCTCTTATCATAATGGGACAATTTCAATCGTTAATTAAGTTAAAACTATGAATATCTAGATTTATCATGGAACCAACTTTTCTGTAATTTTCAGAACAGCAAAATTTTGAATTTGACTTAAATTTCAAAAAGAATATTTGGCGTTTAATTTTCAGTATCTCTTCTAGCAAACAATAAACGATTTTAAACATTTGAAAGGATAATAAACTATGCAGCATAGAATGTTGCGCTTTCATTAACATATGCTTTTATAAGTAAAAGCGAGGGAGTCATTTATATTCATCAGATGTTGGCGGCGACGAAAGGCGTCACGGACACGCGACCCGATGGTTGGTGGAGGCGCCTCCACCACCGCACACCGCACCCCTTCACGATGTCAGCCTTCAGGACCAGGCTCCCGTTTTGCGTTGGCTTGGGCCCGAAAGTGAAAATCTTCACCCGCGGAAGTGACTGCATTCAGCGCAAGTTTCGCAACGTTTCCACACAAACCACTGTTCCGCAGAGATCACTAGGGCTGCAATTCGAAGATGGGGCCTTCTTGTCCCACGACCATCTCTCTGAAACTCCTTCTGACCCTCTTCCCTCCCTCTGGATCTCCTTAAAATCTCCGGAACTGCTCGAAACCCCTTCAAACCCGTTCTAAACCTCCTAACTCACCATTACAGCACGGTGTCTCTTGTTTCCGGGGTGCTCCTTGTTGACGCTGTGGCGTCGACGTAATTATTGCTTAATTAACGATTGCGACGGTCGTTGGCGACGCACAATACCCTGGGCCGTTCAACCCTCTACCCTCACTTACACTGTCTATGCATCTATCCCCTCTACCCCTCTTTCCACGACGTATTAATCGTGTAATCAGCGCCGTGCTGCGCGTGATTATTTTCCAACAATATGGTTTACGAGCTACTGTCAAATGCAATTATTGTGCGCTATGCTCATCCCACTCATCTAGCCCCTATCCTACTCTATCTAATAGCTAACATTCGGACTGGATTGTGGGGGTTATTTTTAACCCATTCGTTTGTAGCTCTGAGCAGTGGAATGGTGAGGGGAGACGGTCAGAATGAGGTGAGCATTTCACCGGTGTTTGTTTATGACCGGTTGCAGGTCCAGTTGACGTTTCTCTCAATTGCAAATCGATTGCAATCGATTGCAACAAATATACTCACAACCATCCCCCCAATCTCCCTTTCTCCTCTCCTCTCCTCTCCTCACCCCCCTCTCTCCACACCTTTCCTCTCCTCACCCTCCTCACCCTCCTCACCACCCTCTCCTCACTCCTCCTCATGCTTCTCACACATACTCTCAAACCCAACCCATCGACAGAGATATTTTATTCAGCCGGCGACAAATCCACGCGAATAATTTATCATGCTTTATTGCACACGCGCCGCGCCGTCCGGCTTTTCCAAGAGATTTATTAATCATACGTTTACGTTATTTAATTGTGATAAATATTTATATACCTAAATGGATATATGTACGTTTGTATGAACGTACGTACAAATTATCTGCAGTTTTGTATAAATATTTTCGAATAAATTTTCGAGTCGCCTAGACAAATTCGATTTGGTCCGGTTGGGGAGAGACCAGGGGTAGAAATTAATGGAATATATAAATAAATAAAGAATAATCTAACCAACTATGTTACGGTCACTTGATTTATTTAACAATTTAGTCGAACATTACGCTTTTTGGGTGGGGGATAATTGTCATTGAATTCATCAAAGATTGAAGATTGAAAACATTATTTTAGGTTAGGTTAAGTTAGGTTTTGTTGGATTAGGTTATATTAGGTTAAGATAGATTAGGTTGTAATAGGTTTTACTAAGTGGAATTAGATTGGGCTTGGTTAGTTAGGTTCGGTTGGATAGGTTGAAATCGTCTACCTTGTATAAAGCTTATTAGATTGGGAGTGATTAGGTTGAGTTGTGTGGGTCTAGGTTAGAACAACCTATTCTAACCTAGACCCAGAGGTATTCTAAGTTAGGTGAAATCTATCTTTTGGAGTATTTTTATTTTAAAAATTTGAGCTCCTTCCTTCAAAGTTAATTTCTAAAAACTAAAACATGACTTTTTAGAAAGTTCTTCAATTCAAATTTCAATTCAAAAAATATGTATTGTCACTCTTAGAAACGTATAATCAAATAGAAACGTATAATCAAATATAAAATTATTATCATAATTATCAAAGTTTTGAAAAATTCCAATCAAGTTTAGTAAAGATAAATTAATGTAAATTGCGATAAATCAAAACATGTAACATTCTCACAGAGTATCGAATGAAGCTCGTTCGACTAATATATAACAAACAGGCTTCAAAGGCCTGCGGGCGCTTGCGTTAATACCAGCTACTTGCGTATGTATTTGCGTCGGCAGTGGCGGCGACGTGGCGCGACGTCGCTGGCGACGTCGGTTTTGGTGGGACATCGGGTGCATTAGCCGCCCCTCGAGGCCAGCACGCTAAGTGGCATATAGTGAACAATGCATCATTTAGCCGCAAGGATGTGGATCAATTTGATTGATTTTCTATTAAACTGTGCGCTTGCAGAGCAGCACCACCCTGCAGCATCCTGCTGTCTGCTGTATGAGCTGTTGCAGCGGCTCTACTGTTTTGATTATCGGCGGCTGTGGTGGTGGGCGATCTCAATATTTACGTAATTATGATGTGATTATAAAATAACTTGAGCGAAATGCACATTATCGACAATCAATGAACATTTACGAAATTTAACCTAACCTAACTAGATTTAATCTAACTAATCAGATTTAATCTAACCTAATCTAACCTTACCTAACCTAACTTAACCTTACCTAACCTAACTTAACCTATGTCATACTTAACATAATCTTTCTTGTACCTAACTTAACCTAATCTAAACAAAACTAGCTTAAACTAACCTAACCTATCTAATATATAACCTAATATTTCTTCTACCTAACTTAACCTAAGCTAAACTAACCTAACCTAGCCTATCTCATATACAACCTAATTTTTCTTCTACGTAACATAACCTTACCTACCTCCTACTTAAACTAAGCTAAATTAACCTCACCAAACCTAGACTAACTCAACCAACGTGAACCTAAAACAACCTAATCTAACCTAAACAAATTAAAGTACCTAACCTAATGCGTAACGTCACACGATTTTTATGTTCACGCGAGGGGCGGGATAATTAATTTCCAAAAAAATCGAATAAAACAATTCAATTTAAATTAATTTCTAAAAATTGAAAGATTAATAGTAAAGAGGCGAAACATTTTCAAACATTTGTGCAAAGCTAAGCTGAAAAACCCTCAACGACTAGCTCATAAAAGTTGAAAAATGTTTGCTTGCAGGAACGGCTTCCTGCTGGCTCGTCCGTATGTGCCGGTGGCGGTGTGGGCATGCCGAATTTATCGGTTTGCTACAAATTTCATAGCGTAGCCTGCTGCCTCCTGCCGCCACGGTGCGCAGCCGAGGAGAAACTACAGTCTCGAGCATGTCGCAATTTTTATTTTATCGTCCAGAAAAACAGTTTGCAGGCGTGCAACGACTGCCGAAAGATTCTGCAGGAATCCCTACCTCTTTCCTCTGCCCCTAACCCTCCACCAACGAGTTTGCGGATTGATGATATGATCGAGGGACGGTAGAACAACCGCACCTAAAAACTAACCTCTTCCGAAAAGATGGAAATCTTTTTGCCGGAAGGACTTAGTGGGAAGCTATTCGCGTGTCCAATCTTTTCTATTATGTCCTTTCTCGCCCGAAATTTAATCTGCTCGTCGATAGTAATTTATTATTATAATTTCGACGCTTTCGAAGAAGGTAATAGATATTTCTGGGACAATTTATGTCAGATAAATGACGTTCAATGACGTTATGGGGAAAGAGATATAAAATATTAGGAGAGGCCTTAGTTTTCTAGACTTGCCAAGGGAAAATAAAGGACAGAAAAGATGAAATTCTTCTTTGGAACTACCATTTTGCTTCAAGTTAAAATAGAACGAAATAAATGAAAAAAAAATGAATTTAAGTGTTTAATGAGTTTTCTAACATGAAGAATGGCCTTTAGCCACTCATACAAACTTTGAGAACACGTAGATTCACTTCAACATGAGCATTTGTATGTGTTAGTAACTTCCACTGCAAATTTATGTTTCCAAAGTCATTTTTATGAAATATTACGTGAAATACGTCCTTATTTCCACTTTTTTTCTCGAGGAGAGCCAACAGAAGAGAGAAAAATTAGCAATTAATAAAATATCAAACTTATAACGCTTAAAGTATTCTTTCAAGTTATAAACGCATCAAAGTTAACATAATTTAGTGCTTAAGTGAAAAGTTTGTGGGCACGTTCCATTCGCGCCGAGCAGAAGTAACTTTTGCGCCTTTTCACGCATCGTTCTACCTCTACACTGCTACAATGCCGCCGTTCCGGCCCCTTTTTCTACGTTTTCACCGCGACTTTTCTTCGCTTTTCAGCGCGAAAATTATGAAATGCGCCCGACTCATTCTTGGCGAAGCCATTTTCATAAAACAAAATTAAAGCGAAACAATTCGAGGCTAATAAAAGTTGGCGCAAAACTTTGCCACCTTGACGGTGAACAGGCGGCGGTGGCAAAAGATGCTCGATGATGAGCACATCTGCAGGTATTTAACCTGCTGCTATTGGTTTTTGTTTCGAAAACTGAGATAAATTACCCGACACGCCGCCGAAATTTGAATCTAGACCGATTGATATTGTTTCAAGTGGCTCGTAAAACCTCGGGGGCGGCAACTGGGGACAATGAAAAGTATGATAAGAGGTATCAGAAGCTGTAGAGCTATAGAACAGTAGAGGATTATATGTAAATTTATTTCGTAGGACGCAGGTTTGGCTGGTGTTGTTGTTGCGTTGTCGTTGAAAAATTTCGTGCTGCAGGAAGTTCCTCGGGGGCGGTGGCGGTTCTCTAGATGGCAAGGAGAAAGGGGGCGTTGTCTTCGTCCTACTGGGAAGAGTGTTGCAGTGCACATATACACATACAGCGGGTGGAAGGAAGGAGAAGGTCGGGATTAAGACACTTGATATTAATTTCCCAAGCGTGCAATATATTTTATTAGTTGTGCCGCGATGCGGCAGACGCTGGGAGCGACACCCCCATCTTCTTCACTCACCGCCTCCACACTCTACCGCGCCACCAAGCAAGACATCGAGCATCTTGGTATAATGCAGTTAAGTACGCGAATGCATAAATATTTAAGCTCGGCACAACATCCAGAGAATCCATCCGTCGCTCTGCCAAGTTTGACGACGCGTGAGGCAGATAAAAAACTTGGGTATGATGATTTTTCGTTTTTTGGTTTCTAACTTTTTTTCCTTCATCTTTTTTAGTTTTTTTTTATGAGTTTAATTATTGTTTAAAAAAAATTAAAACTTTTATTATTCAAAAATTGATATACCTCTTTAATTGTGGGAGTAAACACATATTTGATTTTCTTCTCTATAATCTAACTTTATTCAATCTAAAATTAATTTAAATTCAGCAAGATATCGTGGAAATCGATTGAAAGTCTATTTTGATGGCTTATAACTCCCTGTGTATAAAAGATAAAAACTTACAATTTTCACACATAATAGCGAATGTCTTGAAAAATATATATGTCAAATTATATGACGTTATCTTTAAAACTTTTATAGTTACTTGTAATTTTCAATACAGTTTCGTAAATTGTGTAAGAAATCGTTGAAATAGTTAAGAAAATCTAATTTGAAAGACTAACTTAACCTAAATTAATTTATCATAACCAAACTTAACCTATCTTAATAAAATTTAATTTAACAATGTCAAAATGTATGTTCATGTATGCACACTCTACTTTTTATCAAATTTTCATTAAAAATGATTTTCCCAAAAAATGAAGGAAAATAATTTACTCAAAATTTATGATCATTCTTAATCAACTTTCTCTTATCCTTTCGAAAAATTTTCCTGGCCGCGTTTTTTCTTTGGTTTGGCACGAAAAGCGAAAAAAAACCGAAACATTGCAAAAAAGAGCAGCATAGGTGTAAATACCGTAAGCATTTGAGCGTGAATAAACACGGTTTAGATTCGTCGAGGGTACTCGACGCGACCTAGAGAGCCGTACCGTTGCTACAGAAGCAGCCGCCGCCGCCGCCGAGAGCCACGAAGAGGATACTTGAGCGCCCCGGATCGCGAAGGCGCCGGGCAGAGGCAACCGCTTTCAAGATTAGCCTCCACCTCGCTGCTGCCCCATCGCGCGCGTCACAAAAACTCACCGTTTCTTCTTGCCGACGCCGCTGCCGCCGCCATGGCGTTGGAATGAACGAAAAAAAAGCCAGAGGCACTCGACGTCGGCAAAGCAAGTTGTCTTCATACCGCAACGCAAAACAGGCAAAAGAAAACAAAAACGCGAAACAAACACAAGGAAAAAACAGAAGGCACGTATACAACTTGTGCAAAACTTAGCAAACATAAAGCGATAAAAATGAAATGAAAACGGTATAAAACAGGGATTATAACTGCGAAATGCATAGAAATTGCCTAATTATGTGCTTAACAGCTTAAAGTTGTGAAAAATTCGTAAAGATTTTGGTTTGGTCTAGGTTAGATTCAGTTCTATTTAGTATTTATGCGAATGCATCGCTTCTTTCTAAGTTTAAAGCCTTTTTTTCGAAATCTTTGAAAGTTACTATAAAATAAGATGGCCGTAACATCATCATTTTTCACAATATTATTACTTCTTTTTCCATTTCTGAAAATGTTATTTCTGGCAGTTTTTTTAGACATTTTAAAATAGTTACTAAAAATTAACATGATCATAACATGTACATTTCTAAATAATGACTATTATTTCTTCTTTATTTGAAAATGGTATAACATTATAGTCATTTATAGAGATTTTTTAAAAGTATCTACAAAATAACATGGTTATTACATGTCCACTTTTCAAAGGATTGTCATATTTGTTTTTCAAGGCAGAATATTATGTCATTATTTCGATTTATATAATCTAAAATGAAAAAATAACTGTTCACGTCTAATTTATATAAAGTTTCACTTCTTATCTATGTAAATTACCATTACTGAAGTTTGTAATAAGTTGAAACAAAATAAGTAGGGTTAATACAAGCAATTTTCTTTCAGCCAGGTTACAGAATGTAACTGCCATACGCCTGGTCACGAAACTTTACGTATTTACTGAGATGAAAGAGTTAAGTTGAAAGCTATAAAACTATTTTACGTCCGAGTATCTTCTCAGGTCGAAACTGCAGGATGCTAATTGCACTAAAAACCACGAGACCGCCGCCACCAACCAACTTAGAACTAACATACTTCGTACCGGCGGCGGTGACTGGTATTCGCTGCCGCCTTCTTTCGGGCATAGTTTCGTGGGCTCGCAAGCCAAATAAAATTTATTTGCAATTTAAATTGCATCGCACAACAGAGTAACGACCGCGAGATGGCTCTACGCGGTTCGCTCTACCCTTGAGCATTGTGCGGGCAGGGAGAGACAAAGTAGAGAACGCATTTAGTCGACAATAAAAATCATTCAAGCACAAGCGCAAAAAGGGCGCACAAACGCGAAACGGGAGGCGGCAACGACAACGTTGGGCAACGGCAAATGATCGTTATTAAACCGGTGACGACCGCAACAATAAAACGGTAACAAGCTAAATGCCATTGCGTTCAATATGCTTGGATAAAAATTTACAATTTTTCAGTCTCTTCAACTTTACAGAACTATTAGGTTAACGGAAAATGCAATTGAAAGATTACGTTTTTTTTAAGTTACTATAAAATAACATGCTGGTAAATAGCCTTTTTTAAAATATAGTCAGTCATGCGTCATTTTCTATTTGTTAAGTTAGGAGATAATTACAGATTTTTCAAAACTTACTATAAAATAACATGGTCGTAACATGTCCATTTTTCAAAATATCGCCCTACTTGTTTCTGTATATCAAATTCTGTATATAAAAAAGACTTGTTAAAAGTTACTACAAATTAACATGGCCGTAACTTCTCCATTTTTTAATGGATTATCATGATTTCTTCTTTATTAAAAACTTATATATTTTGACTGTTGAAAAGTGATAGAAAATTTTTATATATCATACATCATGTATACAACATTTTCTACAATTATTGTCATATGCAGGAAATGACACGTGACATGATATTACCACAAAAAAGCTTCTATTCATTTCCCCAGCATTGTTTCCGCCTTTGCTGCCGCCCCCATTCCTTCCCTGGCTTTCTACCAGCATATATGTCAATCAATCAATTGTCGGTTTTTGGCTTTTTATTAATTTTTTAAAAACACTCCGCCGAAACTTGGAACTTTTTTCCATCCACGCTTTCGGTACGTCCCCCATCCGGGTATTAATCTTTTGTCGTTGCCGCCACCGCCACTGCCGTGTCCGTCGAAGCATCAGATCGACGCCGGCGGTGGTCTTTGTATAGATAATAATAATACTGACAACCAGCACCGGCGGCGGCGGCGCCTCCCATCGATGTTACATCCAGGGGGCGGGGGATCAAAACCGGCGGAGGAAAGCTTCAAAAGCGCGACGAGAGAGGCGACCGACACGCCGACAAACAAGCGAGAAGACAAATGCGGACGTGTATGGCAATAGATAGCGCTTTGATTGATAATCGCACGAATTGCGACGTGCCGGCGCGGCGCTCCTTCCTGTGTATTTCCGTTTTTTTTTTTTCTTTCTAGACGCATGCTGTAAAAGCTGACAGCATCGGAGACGGGAAACAAAGCTTTGTTTTTCCTGCTTCGTGCTTTGGCAGTGCTACAATATCTTGCGTAATTAATTATTATCTGCTTATTTTCGAATAAAACGTCGGAAGTCAGCAAGGGAAGCAAACAAATTTAACTTTAAACGGGTTAAAATTGATTACTACACATAATAAAGAATTTTCTGAGAGTTATTCCAGAGACTTGAAAGTTACTCTAAAATAACATGATCGTATTTTTTCCAATTATCAAAAGTAGACATGGTTTCTTCCTTATGCGAAAGAATTCTATTCTGAGAGCCATTTCCGAGATTTGAAATGATTGTCTTGGTTCTTTCTGAATTTGAAAGTATTGATTCTGACAGTTATTTCAGAGAATTTATAAAAAGTTACTAAAAAATAACATGGCCGTAATTCCTCTATTTTTCAAATGGTTATTGTGATTTCTTCTTTTTAAAAGTTACTAAAAAATAACATGGTGATAACATGTTCAGTTTTTCAAGTGTGGTTATAATTTCTTTATTCGGAAAATATAAATCAAACTGAAAATAATAAATAAAAGATAATATTTAATCTAGGAGTAGAGGAGTATAAACATTCATAATTCAAAAAAGTTTGAAGCGTAGAAGTTTACGAGTGGGATTACAACAAGCATATAAAAGCACATTTTCCGACTTTTGAGCAAGTTTAGCTACATTAAATCATAGACAATACAATGTTACAGTCTTAAATGAAACAAATGAAGATACAAACTGTCCACACGAGTGGACATAAAGTGGACACTAACTTTTAGTGAAATGCACTCTGTGGGCTCGCGACGCAGCCAAGCCACTTCAAACTTTGTAGCGTTTTTAAGCGCTTTTCCTGCTGACGTAATTTCCTGCGGTAATTTTCATAGCATTGCATTTTTGTCATAATGCTTTATAAGCATACCGATATAAAGTTTACGGGTCGCATTAAAATGCGCTAAAATACGGCTCAGGCACCGGAAAAATCAAACAAAGTCGCAAAAACAGCAGGCAGCAATGCAACATAGCTGGAGGTAGCGGGTGTGGACGGAATGGTAGGCGGCAAGTCAGTGTAATGAGATTCGTAATTAAAATTCATGGGCTTGTGCATTTTCGCCTGTAATGGTATGGCTCCTTAAAGTAGTTTACTTCAAGTGGAAAAAGTCCTAGAGTTAATAAATGTTTTTATTCATTTTCATTTTATTTTAATTTACGTTATTTCTTATTACTCTCAGAATGGAATACTTTCAAATAAAGAAGAAATCATAAAATGTCTTAGAAAAACAGACATTTTACGACCATGTTTCTTTATAGTAACTTTTACAATATCAATGAGAGGAATGATAAACCATGTTATTTTATACTAACTCTTGAATTAATCTCAATAAAACAGTCAGTTAGTTCCCAGAGATACAAGTGAAACTTGCCAATAATAATAATATGGGTTTGCTATTTCCACTTGAATAACAATATTAGACTAAAACAACAAAAACAACTTATATCATTTTACCCCTAATAGAAAAGTTATAAATTAATAAAGATTGTCACTATCTGCGAAATGAATATAATAAAAGAAGACAAAAGGGGTATAATACCCTGCGCCTCCACATAGTCGCCTACTTTATTATGAGATATGTTGAACATTTTCACCACTTCGCCCCCGCCCCTCTTTTCACGCTGGATCGCATAAAGCCGGAAGTGCCAGGGAAATCCAGTGGAATGGGGAAGCGAAAAAATTGCGCACGGAAATTGTCCCCGTGAAAAAGTGAAACAAAGGTTAAAATAAAAGAAAAATTTGCTAAGCAGGAAAAGTGAAGGTATGCAGAGGCGTGAGAAAAAGTTCGCCTCGTTTTCTTTCTGTTTTTTCAGCGCCCTGCCAGGCAGCCAGGACGGGTAATTGCCACAGGTTCATATTGCATATATTCCCGGCGCCTCTACCATCCAAATTGTAGCGTATTGGGGAAATCATTACGTCCACGAGAGCTACGACGGTCGGTTTATCTGCTGGCGATTGCGAATGCAACAACGCGAAGATTTACAGACGGCAGGAATTCCTGACGAGAGATGGAGAGAGAGGAGGGATTCGGAAAAGGGGTCGTGATAGTTACATGCTCGAACGCATTTCCCTTTCGGTCCATCAATTCCTAAATGGGCTATTTTGACCCATAAGTTTTGATAGCAATCTGCCATAAGAAAAAAAAAATGTATTTTTTGCTTTTTATCTGAGTTTTAAGCAGGAAATTTTAATTTTTAGAAAGTTTAAGGTTTAAGACCACAACAGCTGGGTATATATTGTTTTCTTCAAGCTTAATTGGAAGATTAAGAAGGAGATTTAATTAGATTCAGTATAATTCTGTAATAATGTTTAAGATTTGTTCGAGATTAGAATTTTCATCATTGGATTATTCTATTTCGGGTATGTAAAGTTTAATTACTTAATTGAAACAGTTAGCTTTTTGAACTGTTTTATTTTGCCTTCAATCACTCTGAATATAGATACATAGAAAAAAACGGGAGGGGAGCGACTATGTTATTTTATAGTAACTTTTCACAAATATGCAGGAATCACTTATAGAACGAACAAGCTTGAAGGAATGAAGATATCTTGATTTTTTTTTTTGAAAACTGGACAAGGTACGGTCATGTTAATTTTAGTGACTTTTTAAAAATCTCTAAAATCAGAGTTAGATAATACTATATGTATCTCAAGAAGAAATAATGAGATTAAATTAAAAATGGACATGTTACGGCAATGTTATTTTGTCGTAATTTTTCAAAAACCTCAAAAATCACTGTAATTTTCTGATAAATAGAAACTGCAAATCCTGTAAAAAATCGACATGTTACCACAATGTTACTTTATAGTAACTTTTCATGAATCTGAAAAGAATGACAATTCTTTGTAAAATGGACACGTTTCGATCATGTTATTTTATTGGAACTTTTTAAAAATCCATAAATATCAATTTCAAAGGAGAATTAAAAGCACAATTCCACATGCAATTCGTCGAAACAATAATCCACCCATATAAATCACGAGCTTCTTAATCTTCACACAATAAAATAAAACAAGGGCCCACAAAATATGATTGTGGAGAGAGGCGGGGGAAGGGGGGGGGTAAAATGGCCATTCAAAAAGCACTTACCGTTGTTTCCCGCTTTCAAGTGCCGTCCACCGTTTCCGTTTTTTCTGTCACCAACCACCTGGCTGAAACGCCTGGTAGTGCGAACGCCATCATGCTCAGAACAAAAGCAAATAAATATTTTATTTTGCGACCGCCTCCCAATCCGACCACTTGCTGCAGAGTGCTTCCACAGTGTGCACGGAGGTGTAAGACGGGAAACATTTTAGTCGCGTCGCGACGCCTTTCAATTGCATTAACATAGAAAAATATTGCCGACACGCACTGGTGAAGGCGACTGGTGCCAACGCAACGTAACCAACGGTCGCGGATGTATGTATGTATTCATGTATGTATGGGGCAACATACTTCGATCGGAATCACTCAGCGACGCGTCGCTGCGTTGCAGCGTCGTGAGTGCAACGGGCGGATTTCATCGTTTTCCGCGCGGAGAACATTTTTGCATTTGCAAAGAACCTTTTGCGTCACACACGACCAGACGCGCGCCTGGGAAAGAATCACGCCGAAAACAGGAAAAACGCATTGCGCTAACATTCGCTGCGAAATAACACTTGCGGAATGCGGAAAACAGGTTTAGGCGCCTGCGTTTTATTATGAAGTTTCTACTTTATTCCAACATGATGTGAAGTAAGAGTTTAAATGTCATGATAATGATAGAATTTATGGTAACTAGAAAAACATCTTTAACTACAGAAAGATAACTTTACTTTCAATTACAGAAGAAATCATGCCTATACTTTGAAATATGGGAAAGTTAGGGCAATGTTATTTTATAATAACTTTTAAAAATTATCGGTATTAACTCTTAGAACATGTTATTTTCGCATAAAGAAGAATAAAGAGCATAAAGAGCATGGGAATCATTTGAAAAATGAAGAAGCTAAGATCATGTTAATCTGTAGTAACTTTTAGAAAATCTCAGAAACAAGACTCAGAGTCTTTCAAGAAATCAAGAAGAAATCAAGTTGAAACATTGAAAAATAAAGAAGTTACCTTCATGTTATGTTATAGTAACTTTAAAAAAATGTCGGAATAATTCTTAAATCATGGAAATATCAAGAATAAAAAATATGGAAACAGAAATTATGAAAACCAATCAAAGATATTGCATTATGAACATATCTGCAAAATCTAGATCCACAAACATTTGCAATAATACAATAGCAACTTATATTTATATAGCAACTAAAATAGTAAATTTGAAATTGTGCATACACTGCAAACTGCGACGCTCTTTCTACGCTGCGCTTCCGTCATTAAATTGATTGCCAGCAGCGTGAGCATCGGCGCGCTAGTGAGTTGATTAACTCCAAACAATAATTAATATCGCAAAACAATCATTAAATTACAGCCTGCGTGCGTGCTTACGCGTCCAATGGATGCGGCACGAGTGCATAGGTTGATCATGTTATGGTGGAGGCGCCGGGCGCTATCGAAATAGAGAGGGTAGCGGTGGTGGCGGAGTGTTCGAGTGCGGCAGAGAGATGAGCCCACAATTTTACACTATTTTGCTAAACATACAAAACAATACAATTGGATTGATTACGTCAACAAAGCATTGGTGTCGGAATTGTTCGTTTCGTAAGCAGAGAGCGTAATTAAATTGTTGTAATGCCTACAAAATATCAATAAAACCGAAGCGGAGGATGGAATTTCATCATATACATATTATATTTCTAATATCGCGGGCACGAGAGGATAATATCAAATAATGAGGTGTAAATTCATTTAAATAAAATTTGTAGGGAATTTCTTTGGACCATATGTTAATAATTATATTTCTACCAGCTAAATTAAGTTGATTAGGAAGAAATTGTTAAATGTTCGGAAAAATTCCAGAATTTATGGTTTATATGGTGAAAATTTTATAAAAAATCCGTTCATAAATGGAGCTGCGATAGCAATAGTAACTTTAATGAAGGTATGTTACAAGTTAGTAACAAATTTTAAATTCAGTCAAATTGCTCAAGTTTTCTTAATATTTACCGTATACATGATTTCAATAGTTACCTTTGCAATTAGTACTCTTCAATCTCATTATAATTTAGTTACTCTAATATATATGTTTACTAAAGTTAATATTGCAATTACTACTGTATTTATGTATTTGTAAAACCATTAATGTTTGTGCTGATGTTTTGTGAAATTTTAATAGAAAATCGACTGAAAACATTCCCATCACGTTACCTAATCCTTTTAATTTTCATTTCTGAGAGTAAGAAATCAGGGTTTGGCATGTTTCAGGAATGCGGTTGACTTTTAAGCTCTCCGAAATTTCACTTTTGCCCAAAAACATTTAATTAATTGTACGCACTGAAATTCCAATTCCATTCCAGTCATTCCGATTTCAACTTATATTTCTTAATCCACGCAAGATTAAAGTCTGAAAATCTCTTAAGGCTTCAGTACCAGAATATTTTCTATTCCACCTTGCCGCCGGCCCGCTTTGTGTTTTCAGCGATATAAAGTTCTGCTAGGGCGGCTATGTCGGCGGGTCATGTATGTGAAGGCCAAGAATTATTTGCGCGCTTTGCTCGAGCGGCAAACTTAATTTTTCAATGATTCCCCGGCTCCTCCACCAGGCGCGCGCGCACACAACCCCAGCCCAAGGGCGCTTTATTAAATGAAAGAACAATCTTGATGGAATATCAGGAGTTTTGTTCGAAATTGAATTTGCAGTGTGCGCGGATCAGGCTCGTTCGCTCACGCCGCCCGCCGCCGGATAATCTGATCGTGTACGCAGGGCGCGTGGGAAACGCGAAAATGTAGCGAGAACGAGCTGGAGGCGGTGGTGGTGGAGGGCGATCGTCTTTTTTTCTTTCGCCGCGCTGTGCTCTCTCCTAGAGAGGGCTTTGAGTGCGAGTGGTGGCCGTACATTGTTCGCTTGTTCACAGCTTTCCTCCCCATCATCGTCGAGAGGGACGCGCGGTGGCGAAGCGGCGGTGGCTTGGAGTGGCGGCAGTCAATGAATATCAGATTTGTGCATATCCACTTCCTCGCCCACGCTCCATGCGACGGATTATCAATGCAGACATTATCCGATTCTGTTTATCTATTCACATCAATTGACATTACACGCGACAGATGTGAATTTTAAATTTCGGTTTATATCGGTTTCATTGCGATACCATAAACTTCAGATGATAACATATTGAATTTGTGAAAATATGTACTTCCATCAATAAATTCCATAAAACACGATATCATTATCTCTAAAATTGGAGCTTTGGCGTCAATTTAAATATTAGTTACTAACATATATCATACCACCGTAAAAGTTACTACGTTACTCCCACGGAGCTATTTATGTACTGATTTTTATGAAATTTTCTCGATCTATACCACAATCTCTGGTATTTTTCATAACTTGTACCATTATCATCTTAATTTACATAATTTTACCTGGTATAAAATCAACATTAATGAACTGGGCCAAGAATTTTTCATAAACTTAACAAAAGTTTGAAAAGCATGAAGGCCCGATTTCATTTTAGCTCACAAAAACAGGTAAAATTTTGTAAAAAATAATTCATCAGCAAAGCAGTAATTAATGTAGTAACTTTAGTGATCTTACATGTTACATTAGAGTAATTAAAGTATGAAAAGAATGAAAACTTGAAAAGACTGTGTTTCATGGCTGTTATTGTTTTTATAATTAACTTAATCAAATTTTCGCTAAAGTACAGATAAACTTCTTGCAATGAATTCTTTGATAAATAAAGGGCAATATTTTCTGGGAAATCTAAGTACAAATCATCAAGCGTAAATTGCAGCAAACGCAAAAGCGCGTCTTTTCCGCTCTGAATCCAGGAATGCTACCCGCTTAGGGATGCACCATTTATCTTTGTATTATAGTTATGCGATATTAATCATGGAAATGGTGGTACCCCTGCCATTATTCAATTCAGGCGCTGAGCGCTCCTTGCACAATTCTCGCTCAACTGCAGTCCAACATGTTCCACATCGGGCGCATTTTGCCAAACCAGTCCTCTCTCATCCCAATGTCCCCTCAGCCCCCACAACCAGTAGCTCCTCGTCAGCAGAGTGCACGCGGGCGGCGTAATTAGTCGGAAATATATTAACACTGTGTTGGGTAACTAATTTAATTAGTATCACACATACATACCTAGGACAGCAGACCCGCATACAGTTATAGACAATGCGCACAAAGAAAAACGAACCTGCAGACCTGCAGAGTGAAGCAGGCAGTAAGCCAGTGCAAATTGCCACAGTTTTCACTTATAATAATGCTTTCTGCTTTTCGGCTGGCTTAAATTATGTTTTGTTATGCACTACTTTCGGGACGTGCTTTTATGATATGTTGTTAAAGTTGGTAGTTTGTGGCAAAAAGGTGTGGAGTAATTAAATGGGCTCTTATTAATTAAATATTAGATTTAGTTAAATAGAACCATTTGTATGGATTAAAGCAATATATTTTCTAGGAACTTTTAAAGTTTCATTGAAATCTATGTAAAAACGTAGCCGCAAAGTCTATGTAAATTTAGTAACTTTCGAGGAAATATGTTACAATTTTCAAATTCACCGAAATAAGTGAATTTTCTATGATTATTTCCTGGATGTAATCTTGTAAATTTTAAACTTCATGAGATGAGGTATTTTAGCCCAGTCAAATTGGTAATTTAGGGATAAATATGTAAATCGGCTCTTATTAATTATGTATTCAAATTATTAAAAAAAAATCTCAATTGTGTGGATCAATACAAGTTGTTTTCTACGTAACCTGAAAATTTCAATGAAATCTGTAAAATACCAAAGCCACAAAGTCTATGTAAACATTTAGTAACTTTCGAAAAATATGTAATATATTCTTAAAATTCGTGCTATTTTCTTGAATATTTGTATAAATATCATAGAACGTCTAAATAAGCTCTCTCATTGTATGTTTAAAGATATTTCATGAAAGGAAAACCCGTAATTTTATTTCCTTGATTTTTCCTTGAACAATTTAATTGAGTTTATTTAATTACAAATTCCGGATCTTTGTAAGCTCGCCTTTTATAGGTCTTCCAAACCTTCGTTCGTCTATTTTCGGGACGAATTCTTCTAGAGCTAGTGTTGCAGGCAAAATATACGAAAACAATTAATGCAATCCTTTTGTGCGCTTAGCGTCGACGATGAACATAACTGCGTTCCGGCGCATCCGGTGTAAAGGCATTCGACGGGCCATTGTGGCGCAGCGCATCGCACATTTCCAGTTAGTTAGCGCTGGTTTCGGTGCGATGATGCTTTATTGCATAACGCGTTTGCCGGCGCTGTAGCGGCCGTAGTTCTAATTGGTTTGAACTCATCATCGCCGTCCCCCTCACGCCGCCCCACCACTAGAGTCATCATCGCAGATGTTGGCTCGCAATCAAATATCACGCATCACCGCCGTGGCGTCGGCACACATTTTTTGCACAACTTCACATCACACCGAATAATGTAAGCCGAGGCAATTTGGCGAGCGGGGAACAAAAGGGGAGAAAAAATAATTGCATAATTGAATACATGAATAAATTTCAAGTGGTTGGATGGTTGTTTTAATGGTGTGCTACGCAGATGAAACCCAAACAAAGCGAGACTTACATACATAACCAATTTTAAGTGATGAAAACCACAAAAATGAATGTTATTAAATGCTCTAATTTAGATTAAACAATCTTACTTTAAGAAATATATAATTATTCCTATTAAAATGACTTTTTACTAAAAATATGAGAATATTCACACATTTTCTAGAGTTTATTTTAGTAGTAACTAAAATTTGAGTGAATTTTCGAATGGTTTCAGCCATTTAAATGCAATTAAATTGGATTAAACCGATTCAACTAAAGTTACTCAAATCATGTATCTCAAAATTAAAAAATAGTTATAAATACATTAATTAATTAAATTTTTTTAATATTTAGAAGTACGTATTCACCCTTCTACTTTTATGTGGTCTAAAGTAAAACAATTGCGTTTTCTGTAGGTGTATTTTTTCAACCCTGTTATTTACATTTTTATAACTTCCGGTGATTTGGAATCTCGCCTTGGATGAGCATAAACATAAAATAGAAGGCATCCACTCGGATTTAATTTGCGCCGGGGCGTAAAAAGCGCAGGTACGCAAATATTGGTGGAGGCGCCGGGCAGTTCGAGAGCAACGCTGCGGTGCGCTCTCGGACACCATCGCGGCGAGGTTTTATTGTTTCAAGTCGCAGGTGATTTATATTTACCGGGCCGGTGCGACACAAGCGCAAAAAGTCCGTTAAAATGCCTTCCTTCCGGCCAGGAGGAGCGGGGAAATGAAATTCGCGTGAGCAAAAATTCGGCTTTTCGCTCGGCGACGTGCGACAGTTGCCACATTACAACGAAAAAAAAACCGCCTAGGTTCGCAGGCGGATACACATATGCGTCGCGCCTAAATGCTGGAAAATTTACAGTTTTGAGATTATTAAACAAATATTTTCGCAGTATTTATGATGCTTGCATGCGCACTTTTTGCAGTACGTAATTCTCTAGGTATATTTACACTATAATGTATTGTGCATCATATGTTTATCATTTTTGTGTTCCAAAGTATTAAAATCTAGTAGAATGAAGAATGTAGTTTTAATTATTGAAAATCTCATCGAAATTGGTTTATTTGTTTCGTCACAATTTCTATGAATGTTCAGTAACTTTTCAATAGACGTATGTTCTGCTGAAGTAACTATAATCGTCAAAATTCTTTAATGTATATAGTTATTTATACTAAAATAATTTTCATAATATTAAAGATATCGTAATACTGTTTTCGATTCATGATAGTAAGGAGACTAAAATCTCTTGTAATTGTAAATAACATATGTATTAATGGAAAGATATCTCTAAAATCGATAAATATCACTGAAACATTCTGTTTTCGCCATATTTATAATATATAAACGCAGTGAAATTGCGTGTAAATACAAATATCATAGATATTTTTCGTAACATAGATAGTATCATCTCAAAAAATTACACAATAATTACAATTTTAAAGATACCAGATACTTATGTTAACATAAATAGTAACTTTTTAAAAATCAACACTACATCTACAATACTGTACAGATACGAGAATACTTTTTAGCAAAATGAAAGTATGAACACTACATATTCATTTACATATAATATTATATGTTTGGTAACATTTGGTAACTATTAAAAAAACACAGCTTCTACAATTTTAAAAATATCGCCACGAATTCTTCGATAAATAATTATATTGGACATCAAAAATTGTTAACATTTTTCTGAGTTATGTATTTTTATATATTAAATTATTTTAATATAAAAGGCTTCTATAGCTATAAAACTTTGAGAAGGATAATTAAAATGATATATTACATCGCAAAAACATATAATAAACGAATGTTAAAATTTATTACAACGATAATGTTTAATCATAGTTTAAGGAATGCCTTTTATTTTCATAAATACTGAATCGTGATTCTAAAATAGAGGAAGTAAAAATACAATACCATATTAATAAAATGAAATAATAAACAAAATAAGTATGAATAACTGTAATTACAGCTTTATGTTGTTTACGTCTCTATTAGGACTAATGTGTCCTGAGGGCGAATGGTAAATATTAAAATGACGCAAAAGAATGCGTGGAATGGTGTGGTAGAGTGCCCGGTGCCTTCGCCATCGCTCCCGACAATTTACAAGCGCGTTTTATTTTCCTATGGTAATAGCACCATGTCTAATTGCTCCCGGGAGGAAATAAAACAAGCGGTTTAAATATTAATTGTCTATACTACCGGCCGCGCGTGCGGGTATTTTAAGCGGCGTTAGTGCGCTATAAAAGTGGTTCTAATGTCGTCGATTATTCATGCGGTTAATTAAAATAAAGAATGCACTTCTGACATAAATTCAAGCAAGCGAATTGTGTGGGCGCTCGCCGCGTTGCCTTTATTTTTTTGTCTGCTGTTTTGCAGTCGTTAAGAATGGAATTTAATGATGATTCAGTGTGATAAATGCATTTTTGGGTTGAATGTACACAACTGTTGAGTGGAATGAATATGCTGTTTTCTTTGTTACAGGTGAGGTAGTTTTCAAGTTGATGCAAGTAATATTTAAGGTTCTTGTAAGTACAATTATGCATTTATCCGAATTAATTGAAATATGCTAATTAGTTTCAATTTTAACAAATCGTTAGTGGTTATATTAGATAGTATGAAGAATGTACTTTAATTTAAAAAGTAGAAATATTGAAAAATGTAAACAAGAAAATCACGTATAACCGATAACTTCCAAGTTTTGGCAAACTCTCACGATATCGACATGCGCACAAATTAGGCATACTTCGAGCTCAATTTAATGCAATGTTCGCACCGCCGCCGGCTTCCGTATCGGGTGTGGCAACGACACCAGGCCGCCGTCGCACACACAATATGTGTGCGACTTTCCTGTGAGAGCGTCTGCTCCTGCAAACTTTGAAGAGTTTCGACGCATGCACCCGCTCGACTGCGCCGACCGTTGAGCTCGAAAACGCGGAGAAAAACCGCAGCAACGGAGCGCGCACAATGCGCGAAATAAGATTCCGGCTTTGTCTGCCCTCGAACGAGGACGAGTGCTGCCTCCGACGTCGAAGACGTCTAAGGCAAACGTGGAGAAGAACAAGTCCAAAGTTTGCCGGCGAGAGTTTAAATTGTACATGAAATATATCCGGCCTTGTTAAAAGCGCGCCTTAATTTATTCGCTCGCGCGCACGCCTAGGACACGCGGAATTAAAACAAAAATGATCGGAACATGCGGCATAAGACGACGGAATGACGGGGGCGGTAGTGGTGGAGGCGGCAGTAGATAATACACGTTTTGGAAAAGGCTGTAGTGGAAGAGACGCGTTTTGGTAGAGGCCCAGTTGGTGGAGGCGCCGGGTTTCGCCAGCCATTGCAAGAGGGCGAAAACATTAAAGGAGCGCATTAAAATCATTAAATTCATTACGCAAATTATGCGAATTATTCAAATGAAACGCGTTTAAATACTTATTTGATGTTGGTATTTACGAGCTGTATTTCCTTCACTGAAGGGAGGATGAAATTTCACTTTGCAATTCCAGGAAATATAATTCCTTTTTAATTTTCTTGTAAATTGAACATTTCTAAGTAATTTTACATAATTTATTCGATTTTATGTCAAATATTACGTGCTTATGTTGGGAAATTTGAACGTGTACTGAAGAATATTGTGAGGAAATTGTAAATATTTTGTTTTTTGACTCATTTTCTTGCATTATATCATGATAATTTGCATCTTTGATAAATTATATGCTATTACTTCAATTTAAGACGAGTCATAATAAATTTTTAAGTCTTCTATTATTAAATGAAAAGAGAACTGAAGAAAAACTCCAAATATTTAGTTCATAACCATTAATTAAGTACTTGCAGCTCATGGTGTGGAGCTCTTCAAGTTTTTTTGTAATTTCATATAGTTTAAGATTCTTGAGTCTATTGACAACCCGCGTTATAAATTAGTACTAGGAGACAAACACTTGGAAATATGGCGAGTGGAGAATTGGTAGAACCTGAATTTGTTACTAATTCGTATAGCTTAATCTTCTTGAGTAAAGCTTCGCGCATTTACAACTCACGTCATAATCTAATATCTAGTCGCAAAATGGAAAATTATGGAAAATCTATATAGCTTATGCTTTCTGAGCTCCGCGTGTTTACAACCCGCGTCTTTATTGACCATCAAAACACGAAAATAAAAATGTTGCGAGTCGAGTATTGTTGGAATCTACACAGATTTTACCACGATTCCGTTTAGCTAGCTTATTCTTTAGTAGAGCTCTGTCAATTTACAACCCGCGTATTATTCCCGAAGAAATGATAATTAACAACGTATTTAACGTGATAGCACATACAAAATGTATCTTTGACTTTTATAAGAAAATATCTCAATAAAACTCAGTACAATATTATTAATACAATATTTTCATGCTTTATTTTATTATGTATACATTTCAACTATAACTTCTCTCCTCCTCTCTTAGATTCTGGTTTAATTTACATTTGATTCGAAAGTGTAGAGTATATAACTATATCACACCCAATGCCAGAGCCAGAGTGTTGTGTTAAGTTTTTAGTTAATTACGCGAATTCTGGGTAAATATACGCAAGTGTGCTCAGTGTGTTTACTTTACGGCAAGTCGACGAGCATAGCATATTCATTCGCGAAATAGTTTAATTAGGAATATTCTGTATATACTGGTATATGCGTTGGAATATTCCTGTTTTATTGAAATTAAACTCAGCTTATGTTTGCTTAACAATAAAAATTGTTACGCTACATTTCAACCCTGCTTATTTGTGATTACTGCGAATTTAATTACGTAATTACTCGAGGAGTGTTAATTAAACAGAATTTGATATTTAAAAGGGAGTTACATATTTAGTGAAAGGTCTGTTAATCAGTTAAATGCAAATTGTTTAAACTGACGTCTTTTCAATTGGGATATTGTTGCAATTCCTGAAATTCCTGCAAATTATACGATATTGAAATTGTCAATAGTTTGATATGGAATTCATCCACACAAATTTAATTAAACTAGCCTAACAGTGAGCTATTATTGACTATTCAAAATTATTTACTATGAAGTTGATTGATTGCCTATTAATTAATTTAGTCGTAGGTAGAAATATCAATCATTTTTTAAAGTGTCAAAATTATTTATTACACTGTTTTAGCAAACACATTTTGTAATTTTTGTTGTTTTGCACAGTTGCCGAGTTTTTTTTTCTCTTCTTCGTGTCTTTATAGTACGCGGGTTGTAAAATCACGAAGGAGAGCAACATTTTGATAAATCACCACAAACTTATAGAAATGACCGGAAGACGCGTGTTCTAATTTCCGAAGCTTCGTGCATGGAGCTTATAGAAATAACTATAAAAGAAAACGATTTTTATGTTTTCCAAGATGTAACATGTACTCTTATGTCACCCGAGGCAAATTGTCCCAAAAATCCCAGTTGATTTGCAACCCGCGTAGGCGCTGATTTAAAAACACAAAGTTCCACTCAAGGAGCTTTACGTATTTAAAGTTGGAGAGCGACATTTTGATCTATTAGCAGAAACTTACAAAAATGCCAAGAAGACGCCAGTTGTAAATCACGGAGCTCCACTCTATGAACTTTTAAGAATAATAATTGTCTAAGTTTCCCAAGATAAAAATATTATTTTTAACGATTTATAAACATTTTGTCATAAATTGTCTGAAAAAGTAAGAGATGAAAGACACATACAGAAGAAAATACGTCTCGGGGGTAAATTAACTAAAAAAGGCGCAAATTTCTCCGGATGTCTATCAAACAAGTTGGATTGTCAACCCGTGCAACAAATTAAGCACAACGTGATAGAAAGCACGAGGAAGAAGGGCCCGTAACACATTTATGCAGCTCACCTGCGACTTTGAGTTCATTAGAGTTTCATTAAAAGACGATGCCGCCGTCGAGCCGCTGCCACTGCCGCTCGCCGCCGCCACACGCTCCGTTTCATTGCGCACTTTTCATTGCGTTTTCCCAGCTTTTCCGTGTCTACTTGTACGCACCGCTTCTTTCAGAACGTGCATTGTACTCTCGCGTGTTGTAGGCGGTTTTGCTCTCTGGGAGGGTGTACAGAAGGCGGTTAGAGACGATTGGCGCTGGAGGCGGTTGAGGGAACAACGGTGCTGAGGGATACGCTTGATGGCGCTCGGGCAGGAGGCAAGATGCGAATAATGAGACTAGTAGATTTCGTCTAATAGTTCCCTGGGGACGAGCTGGGAGTAACGCGGGGGCAGAGGGGCGGAAAACTTGCCGCGAACTTAGATTTTACCGTGTTTAGAAAGTGTTGCGAAATGCGCGGAACATGGGCGGGAACATGTTGGAATATGGAAAATTCGGAAGTAAATCGGAACATAAATCGATACCAATGAAGCAGGAAATCCTGCTGGGTGTTAGGAAAGAGTTAAATTTGACGTCTTCTATCAAAAAGCTTAAATTTTGTACATTAGAACAAAATAAACAGCGTCATAATCTTGAAGACTTTTAAACGACATTTGTATCAATTTCTTGTACAATTTGATGTATTACAAACAATTCCACATTTACAACCCGCGTCCTAATCCAGAAAAACACGCTTTGCAATGTTTTAGTATTTTTACTTTTCTTGCATAACCTATTTGTTATAATGGTCGAAATATGTATCAAATATAAGTACAATTAATGAAAACTGATGAAATGACATAGAAACTGATGAAAAAAGGGATTTACTTTGATTTATTTTAAATTTTAACTTTATAAATTTTCAATAAATTCCATTTATTAGGACTATTTTTTAGTAAAATATACATAGAACTTTATTAAAACCGAGAAAAACACTCATATCTCCGTGATTTTTCCTGTTTTCCATAGATGACAAGCTACTAGTAAACAATAAATATACCTAAGCAAAATATTTGTTCAATAAGCAATAAAATTGATGGATTTACCCTAAAAAATGTTCACTATCATATTTTTAGGTTAATTAAACTTTGATGGAACATTACAATTTTTTGTTTATAGTTTTCAGTTAATTAAAGCATTAACAACCCATTAAAACGTTGCCTACATTCTACCAATTTCATGAAATTTAATGGAGATATTTAGTAAAATGTCGACTTGGATGTCTAAAGCTTCTTGGAGTGAAGGTTCACGGATTGATAATGCGCCTTCCAAGAAGTAAAACTCTAACAACCGCGGTAAACAAAGAACAATGACTTTCCATAATCAATAAAAATCAACATAAGTTGTTTAAAGCACTTGGGGTGGTGTTAACCCCAGGAAACGAAGAATAATGACGTTTTACAGTCAGTTAAATTCGACTTAAGCTGTTTGAGGCTCTTGGAGCTCCATATATTTACAACCCGTTTATAACGCCTACAATCACAGAAAACTGGGAATTTTGCCTTCTTAAACTATATTAAGCCGATATAAGCTCCCTGATGCTTTTTGAGAAAAGCTCCCTATATTTATAACTAGGTAAGTAAGATATACAACTCTAACAACCACCGGAAACAAGGAATAATGACTTTTTACTATCAATTAAAGTCGGCCTAAGGTGTTTGAAGCTCTTGGAGAGAAGATTTACAAGCTTACAACCCGCGGAATAAAAACCTAGACGTATTAAACATAGTGTGATGTCCTTTTTGGTTTTATTGATGCTTTAATTAACTAATTCCTACGGAATTTAATACAGTTACTTAATTGTTAATAAAGGCAAGAAACTATTGCGGAAAATGAGGCTAAATAGCCCGGCAGGTGAGGCAGTTTTATCGAAACGTCATTTTACGACTGAAATATAATACGCAGTGATGTGCAAACGCAGATAACGTTTACGCTCGCAGGGCGTAGGCGAAACTAGTCATATGCACGTGGGAATTTCCGGATCAAGGATGCAGGATCAAACATCATCAAGTCGACTTTATGGAGTAGAGAGTAACAGGGAGTTACAGAGTGTAGGAAGGAGTGAAACGGTCTAGAAGGATGCAGGCGAGTAAGAAAGGACGGTTGGACGTCCTTTCGAAATAGATATGAGGTTGAGAATGAGGAATGAAGATCGTTAATGCAGCACTTGCAGGCGGGTATCAATCTCGTGCTTCCCGGCAGCATGCCTACGACTATCCTGCGACGCAAACACGATCGAATCGCGATAGTTCTAAAGTTTCTGTCTTCTTAACCCTCAGCTCCCTCCCCAGGATGGCAGGACGCATTACATATTGATAGAAAAGTTTTTAACATTCGAAACTGGAGTTGCAGTGTCGCGTACAGTGCTACGCTACATTATTTGCAGGAATGCAAGGTGGAAGTCGGTGACACAGCCTGACAAGTTGTAAATAGACATTTTCTCTCTGCCTGGTACTCTAGTGCTTCTATTCCCTGTTAGCGCGAAAAGTCGATAGTTAATTTTGTCGAAAAAGATTTCTTGTTGTCGAAAGGTTGTTTAAGGCAGTCTACAGGATGCAGCAGGATGAAATAATTCCTTATTTCTTCGAAAAAGTAAGGTTTAAACTACTTTATATCCTCTACCTTCTCTTTAAAATGGTTTAAAAAAAAGATGTTAAAGGTTTTCCAGGATTAATTAGGTTTGTCTTGATGGAATTTACAGATTAATTCAACTAATATCTTTAGAAAGGCAGTAGAAACGTTAGTTGATCACCCAGTTAATGTTTACTTATTTAAACCGAAGAGAAAGAATGACAGAGGCTATGCAGGCAAATCCAATAGGTGAATGTTTAACGCGTTACAGGATTTCGCAGAATCTTTAGAAAAGTGTCCAAAACACCTGGAAAAACGCGGCAATGGCGCGGCAAGACTTGGGATGGCAGGACCGACACAAAAATGTACATTTCACGCTCAGCTCTCACAACGCCAACGTGAAGCAACATAGTAGCAGCAGCGCAGGACAAGCAAGGGTTCAAGTTGAAGAGTGAAAAAGGGACGGCTGGGGGTGGAGTGAAAACATTGTGTTCCATTGTGTTGCAGTCGCCCACTTGACAGTTACTGAAAGCTGCTGCTGCTTGAAAATTTAGTGCTTTGTTTCGGACAAATTACGAATTACTTCGTTTCTTATTGATTCTTCTTTTAATAAATGAAGAAGGGGTTGATGTATATACAAATTAAGATGTTGAGGAACATGATTTGTAATTTCTTAATTAGTAAAGGAGTGATTTTAGATAGACATTAAAATATGTGATATTATTATTACATAGCACCAAAGAGCCCGTGAAAGATAATTTATTTAGCTGTCTATATATACACTTCTTGTAACTGTGTGTTTCTAAGTAAATTATTTTGCCTTTGAAATAAGAGGACCACTTTGTTTCAATCCTGATGAAATTTTCTGAAAGTTTCTATTAAAAGTATAATAACTCTCCCTGTAGATAATATTATTTTATTATGAATTAAATCTCTTTGGATGGAGAATTTAAGTGGCTTTCCAATGATATATAAGGTATTGTATACTTTCATTTTAGTTCTTGAGTAATTAGGATTTGAATACGTTCGCCGAACAAATTCGTAAAGTTATCGATATACACATTTTTAGAAGCTAAATAAGATTTGTTAATTTAACAATACCTCTTTTGTGGTTTACCAGCCACAATTTAAAACCATCCATTGGAGATATTCAAAAACGCAATGCGAAAATAAACAAAAAATGTACTTTCAATTAACGTTTTGCATTATATATGTCAATTTAAATTAATGTATTGATGTACTCACCAATTCTGTAATGCTTCAACGCCCACACCACACATTTCAAAAGAAACCGCACACTGAAAATAACAACATTTAATTAAACAATTATTGAATATTAATTATTAAACAATTACTAACACAATAAGTGAAACCAAGGGAATATATTTGTCAATCCATTACCGCACAAACAAGAATAAACATAAACAAACCTTAATTAGCATCAGCCGAAGTCTTAATTGATTCGACACTAAACATCGAGAATGCTGACATGTCAAAATCGACACGGCGCGATTGCGACGTACCTGATCCGCAGCAAACAAAAAATGGTCGCGTCAGCACTTCCACCGGTATATGACAATATGTCACCAAAAGTCAGTCAATCCTGAACTCTGGCCACGACAGCCGTCATCACCTGCAGCATCACCCTCTGCCGGCTGCCATCTTCATCAACCTTCAGGAGTCAATCCTGGACTCCGGCAATAGTCAACGGTCCAGCATCTTCATCTCACTCTCGACGACGACACCATCGCCAAGGCACCACGTCCCAGCACGCCGCGTTGGGCTGCGACTCACTGTACCCCACACTAGAGGGTCCTCATCACAGTTCACCATGTCATCTTCGGAACCGAGCCACATGATGCACCTGGTCCCCGCCAAGCAGATCTGCGACGATCTGCCTCGTAGACCAGCGCTGTGATGACTGCCAAGACGAAGCAACCCTTACCGAGAACGAGATGAACACAGCGAATCCATACTCCAGAACCCGACTTCTAAATTCCACTCCACGCCGCACAACACGAACGCCACCATCTTCTAAAGCTTCACCTGCAGGCCATCTCCATTAACGATTCCACAGTCACTCAGTCAGACACCGAAGTTCACCAACAGCGAGTCAGACACCAGCTGCCGCCACCAGAGAGTCATCTGTCACCGAGAGTCCTTCCTTTATATATCTTTTGTTACATATATTGTGTTATATTGAATGATAACTGAATAAGTTTTACTAAAACCTCGTTTTAATTATTAAAATAATTAAACAAATAATAAATAAGTAAATATTATTATTTCATGACATTAGTAATTAAAAATAATTAAATAATAATATAAATAATATTCCTAATATAAATAAAGCCGCATAAAATATGAATGTTTAGATTAATGGAATTAATAAACATACAATTTTTGGAATAATGAACACTGTTGATGTCCACACTTTGACGCACTACACTAATAAAACGCTGGTTAATTAACTGAAGCGTAAATAATTCGACAGTTCACACACATCACTGAATAATAAACACGCGACGGAAACAGAGTAACATGAGAACAATTTTTTAAAGTAAAATAAATAACATTTTGATGTTGCGAGTTTTTCGGCCGCAAATGCTCGTATGATTCCGAAACTAAAAATAATATTATTTAGGTTATAGATCCATTGAAAGAGAATTTAATTCCCGTACTAATGATATTTATAATTATTGAAACTTTGAATTTCGAAGCTACTTATTTTACCTTTGAAATGATTAAACTATTTTGTTCCACTATTGGAATCTTTTGAAAGTTCCTATATAACACCCTGTAGACAATATGATTCTATATTACGTTATACATCGATGGATAGAGAATTTTAGTGGCTTTCCAATGTTGTAGAACGTATTTTATATTTCCGTTTCATAAACTTAGAGATTAGGGTTTGAATATTTTAAGACATACACTGAAGGAGTCCTTAAAATATATTGACCTAATTTCAGAGCGGGTATCTACGAAACTAAAAATACTATTACTTAGGTCTTTAAAGCACTTTAAAGAGAATATACTTAGCTATCTATTGATGTTTAAGCATATTGCATCTTTGCAATTTTAAGCCACTTTCTTTGCCTTTGAAGTAAGGAAATCACTATGTTTCAATCAAAATGGGATTTTGAGCCCTTTTCCAATAAAATGTTAATAACACCCTGTAGATAATATGTTACAAAATTATAATATACCTCGTTGAATGGATCGATAAAGTAGCTTTCGTATGTTGTTTATAGAATCATGTAATAAATATGGAGAATTGGTAAAAATAGGAGAGAATCAGAGAAACGATTAAATCATGGCAGAAATTGGTTTAATATAAGCCATAAAAAATCGTAAATGCATTGTTGGTGGCATTTTCCACTTTTCCAAATCGCAAATCTCACGCTTGCATTTCTCCTGGGGGGCGGCAGTATGCTGGCGTTGCATTTCTGCAATGCTGTTGTGTGTCTTGTGTGCTGTAGTGCGTTGGATAGATTCTCAATTCAACAACCGACGAGCGACGATGGAGGCGACGAGAACCGGCCGTTGAATCCGGCATTGGCAATAGAAAAATAGGAAAATGCAGGCGTGGAAAAGGGGCGCGGGGAACACATTGAAGAACCGCCGGGGAGTTGGCAGCAAGGGTTATAGCATTTTCGCA
>WSZQ02000004.1:3920026-3934451 GCA_019419845.2 Weissflogia rhopalogaster | reverse complement strand
AATCACATCTTTCTTCTTGGAAAGATTAAAACATAAATTATTAAAATTTTAATAATAAAACCATAATGTTTAATAAAACTATCCGGAAATAAATCTAAACGCCAAGTATATAAAAATTTAATGCGGTACATTTACATATTTCACGTTTTTACCACTCGGCTATATAAAATCGTCGCAATAACCCCGGAAAATTGATACGTATTTCGTCTGTATTTCATTGCGATTCATTAGCTTTCATTGCGGGGCAGGCGCGTACACGAAGACTGGGCACTTTATTAATGCGCAATCATTATGCAAAACTAATTCCACTCTTTGCGCGCTTTGCGAGCGTACAAACTCGATCTTATTCGTGGGTGGCTGGTGCAAGCGCGATGGGGGCGGGTGTTTTGCTAGGGTTTCGTTGGTAGCCACCGCCAGCGAGGCTGATATTAGTCGCTTTAATGCGTTCTGTCCGCCCACGCAGTTAGCGCACATTAGTCCAACTCACTCAGAGTGTATACGGGCGTGTATACACGCCGAAACCGATTTTTATACACTTTTTCGGTTTCGCATGCGTATTCCGGCTTTTGCATATAAATTAATGTTGAATGTGTACTGAAAAAGGCATGATGCAGGCAGAAGGGGGTAGATGGGGGCCAGGGAGTTTAGAGGAAAGCAGGGGAAACCCGAGAAAGGCATGGGAAGATAGGAAAATCGCATTGGCTCGTTTCGCAATAGATTTTGGTGGTGCTGGTGGAGGCGCCGGCGTGGAGTAGTACATTCAAAACCTATATACAAACGGCGAATCTTTTCACTACATAAACTATAATTTCCCGTTTGCTGGTTGTCCTTTTATAGTCGATGCACTCGAATAGAGTGCGGCGTTCAATTTTTGCAGCTGCATGCAGAAATGTTTGCCTATGATAAATTACATACAATGCATTGGTGCTCACTTGCGTCGGTTTCCTTTTTTATATTGGAAGGAGGAATTTTGAAGGAATTGTTGTAAAATGATTTATGTATAAATATATTATTTTTTTTTCATTGGGTAATTATATTTTTGACTAGATGATTTATTATCAATTTAATGTTTATTTGGAAATTGTGGTTTTTGAACCAGGTTTTATTGGTTTAATTGAATAAATTAATTTGTAATCTAATAAATTATTGACTCTTCATTTGTTTTTCTTTGCACGGATTTTCGTCAATAATTTAAAATCTTCAAAGTTTCGTTAGTGATTCTGGATACTGAAAAATATGTCGCGGGTTGTAAATACATGTAGTTCCGTTCAAGACGGTTTTCAGCCAAAATTGTTTCTAGGCTTCCCAAATTTTTATGTTCTAGTCTAGATATTGAATGACGCGGGCTATAAATACAGGAAGTTGAACTCAAGGAGCTTAAGTTACACAAATATCTAACAAAACGGAAAATTGTCTCTAGGCTAAAGTTTAAAAATTAAGAAAAATAATGTGTGAATTAAGTGCAAATAAGTTTGCCAAGAACTATTCCAATAGAGATTTGTATAATTACCAACTTGTTATTTACATACTTAACTCGCCAAATTTGCGTTTTCGCCTACATTTGCGAAATCGGCGAAGTTTCGTACGGTTGCATCTCGCTGCGCTCATCACTCATCGCGTGGGCGCGCTCGAATGCACCGAAAGCTTTGGCAGTCCTGGGAGCGGCGACGGCGTCGCATTATCTCAAAACTTTGCTGGAATAGCGATGGTGGTGGTTGTGGCAGAATAAATCGCCCGGTCGCCCCATCTTCAGGGAGAAATTCCTCAAAAGAAATGCCGTGTATGATGTATTCGAAAAGTATGCCGAAATTTTTACCCCACGCCTCTCAAAAGAATAATCAGTGAAAAACTTGAGTCTCGCTCTGAAAAGTTGCCAACTTCAACAGCACGATTTCCCAACCATCAGCGTCACAGCCACCGTCACTAAATTCCAGATTTAATAAGGTATTTTGCACATGCGAGTGTGTGGGTTTGTGTGTTCGTGTATGTCGATGTAAAGCCTGTCTTTATTGGCTGTAAACTAACGTCGTCAAATTTGACGTTTCCTGCGCAAACGCCAGCCGAATGCACTTCAAATATTGCCGGATGTATACCACAATAATGTTCATAACTCGTTTATAGACGATAAAGTGTTACTTATCATGCACGTTTTATTTATTTAAATCTTCATAAACATAATAACAAAGAAAAGGCTTAGAAATAATTTAAAATAAATTCAGATTATATTCAATTTAACAAGTTTCTTAACTTAAAATGTTAATAAACATGTAGTTGTCTTTTTCGGAAGGAAACTAATGTTTTCTCAGATTATCTAAAAGAAAACAGGTGAGAACTGCAGAAACATTAAACAAAACTGAAGTAAGAGAAGAAGAACCAAAACATTTTTTGATCAGCAACGAAACCATAACGCGGGTTGAAAGAGGGGGAGCTCAACTCAACAAACTTAAGTTTTACTCTTGCCCATAAAAACTGATATTAGAATCTTAAAAGTTCAGATAATCAACGGCCTTAACATTAAATGTTAATAAACATGTGGTTTTGTAAACATATTGCTTTCGTTTCGTCAGAAAACATAGGTTTTCTCAGATTAACTAAAAGAAAATAGTGGAAAACTGCTGAAAACGGAAGAAAAACTAAAGCAACGAAAGAAAAACCAAGGCTTTTCAAAGTGTTGTTTTAGTGTTGTCTTTTTTGTGATGTCATCACGCCTTCACTTTATTCGCACGCAATTAGCAGCCGCCTTACTTTCGCAACAGACACTTCACGCCTCCGTGGCTCTGCCGCGCCATTCCAGCCGCCCCCAGCCTGGAATGTGTGCGTCGTAAGTGAGTAGGTGTAACGAGGCACCATTCTAGCTGCTTATTTATCGCTCATTGGCAATGAAAACTTCCGCCAACAACTATAATTCTCTAAATCCTACAAAACAGCTCCTTAAAGTCGCTGGAAAACGTAGAAGATCAAAGAAAATTCACCCCAAAAAAGTGAAACAAAAAATCTCTATTTTTTTATTAAATAATTATTGAAGGAAACAAAAGTTTTTAAATCAAACTCGAAGAAGAGTGTGGAATCGTATAAAATATACTAAAAATTAGTTAATTTGATTAAATTAGATTATTTACATACATTTACATTACATAAACATACAAGCTGTTTATGTTGAATTTCTGTGTAAAAATCACTAGAAATCGCCTGCAAACTCTTTTAAAATTGCGTGATAACTTCTAAAATAGTGGAAGCGCCAGTGTTACAGGTTTAAAACACCCACAAATCTTTAAACTTTGCCGCAAACTGAAAAAATAAACTTATTAATTTTCATATGTACTAATACGAATCTCATATTTTAAACGTTTTTTCTTTTTTCCAAAGGAGAAAAGTGAGGAAACTCAAGGAAAATCGAGTAGTAAATCTCGTCAATCATTAACAGCGCGTGCGTGGGAGGCTGCCGGGACGGCTGCAAAGTAAAAATGTCACGAACGTAGCACGTGTGTTTTCCAGGACCTTAATACTTTATTCCAGCAACTTTTCACTCATTTCCGGTTGTAAAATTCAATCTTTATTTTAAGTAAAAATTGAGGGAAAAAAACGTTTTTCTAAGATTAAAACTATTCAGATTGCGTTTAAACCGTCAAATAGATTTTCTTCTTTTTCTTATATCTGTTTCTAATGGTCGTAAAATATATTTTTAATATTTAAGGTATAAGAAGATTGATTTTAAGGTTTTTTTTGTTTACAATTAATGTTTTTTGTTTGACAACTAACATAATCTACTGTCCATCAAGGCTGTCCCCTTGTCTTAATCCTGATGTTGTTTGGATCGGTCTCGATGTTCCGTTCTTTAGCCGGATTCTAGTAGTGTTAGCGGTGTATAGCAGTGATATTAGTTTTAGTAATTTCCTTTGTACTCGTTTTTCTCCTAGAGAAGTGATAATGTAAAAAATTTGGCGATATGATGGTGTTAAATGTATTCAACGAGTTATATTTTAGCATACTCACTGTTTCATAATCTATTAAATGGTTTATCGGCTATTAATATTTTGTTAGTGCATCACTCTTTTTTAAGATATATACAGGAGCGTGCAGTGGACTATAAATATGCTTGTCGCAACTCGAATATATACATATACATTTTTAGCTGCATGCTCCTATATACACCCTAAAAAGTGGATCGTGCACAAGTACGATATTAATAACCTATATACCAGTTAATAGATCATAAAATAAGGAATATGCTGATTTATAAATCATTGAACACATAGTTCTCCTTCATATTGACAGCAAAGGGTAAAATTTACCCTTGATAACTCTCTAAAGAGAAAAAAAGGACAATTTTAATTTTAAATTCTGATTAGTGATAGAGTTAATCTATCTTATAGTGATTCATACAATTCTATAGCAGTATTATAAATATGGGAAAATCGATATTTAATAAATATGAATTGTGTAATTTTAAGCGCTCATCGGCGCTTCGTCGATTTAAGACCGATTTATTTTGAAATCGCCCACTGTGCGACGGCGCCGCCACCGGGGGTTGAATGTCTCAAATTATTATCGAAACATTATCATTTTTCATAGCCATATGCTGCCATAGAAAGTGAGGACGTCGTCAAATGTGTAACCCCACAAACTATCGCAATTCATTTTTTATAACCCCTTCGGATCGCACAACGCAGTCACGACTTCCGGCGTGATTAATTCATGGTAATGCACACAAACTTTGAACGGGTGCGCCCATATGTTATCAAAATTGGCTGTTTTTCTCGTCGAAACGTAGCTAATACTCCCGAAAGTAGCATTTAACATGAAATGTTCTATTCTCAACAATTCCCAGTCAATATTTCCAATATTTCCAGTTTTTGCTTCTCAGGAAATGTGAAATTTCCGAAACAATATCGCGAAACAATGCTCTAAACATAAACTTAAGCGAATTATATTTTAATAATGCTTTCCAATAGCAATATTCGCATTTACATGAAAAGGTTTATTTGGTTATCAACTTCATCACTTAAACCGCCCTGAAATGGGTGGGTAAAAGAGGAGAAAAGGGTAGTATTGAAGGAGAGGGAGGAAAATGGATGGTTGGATAGAAAACATGGTGATTTTCAATTAATAAGAGGCGAAAAGAGGAAATTGTTTGAGTTGAGCAGATGTTTCGTTATGTACAATAGTCTAGCGCCTACAGCCTCCTAGAGGTTCAAGCAAAACCAACATAATGGAATTCGCATCTGTTAGGAGCGGCGGGCGACAGCGAGGGACGGCAACCGACTGACCCATAATCCGCCGCTGAATTAGCACAATGCTGTTGGGCGGTCGTGAATTAGAAACCATTAAATTGTTATGTTCCGCTGCATCTTTATTACGTTTACCTTTCGCTCTAGCCCATCTAGCCCCCAGGCTGCGGCGGATACGGCGACAACGTAGGGAAACTTTGCCGAATGGCACCTTCGAGCAGGGCCGTTATTGTCGTTCTGTTGTCCTCAACATCAACGGGCGGTGAAGCTCGTAAAACGCGTTAAATCAGGGTTATACAGTGAAGTTTCTTAAGTTAAGTTAGTCTACTTTAGGTTACATTGGATTACGTTAGGTTAAGTTACATTCAATTACATTTAATTACGTAAATTTAGCTGAAGTTGTTTTTTAAGGTAAAGTTAAATTAAGTTTTGGTTTGTACAGGTTAACATACGTGTTAAAAAGGTTAGTTTTTAATGAATTAGGTTAAATTTTGTTTTAAAAGGTTACTTTGTCATTTGATAAAATAAAATTTTTAAATGTACGCAAGTTTTTGATACATTTCTTTTCATTTTCAGCAATGACAGATGATCCCCGCTTCGCTGAACCAATACCAAATGTCACAGTTGCCTTGGGAAGAGATGCAAATCTGCCGTGTGTCGTGGAGAATCTCGGTACATACAAGGTATGTATGTAAACAATTCGGTAAATATGAAATTATTCATATTAAGCTACTACTACCATATTTTAACCTCGCCTCAATGCTACTTAAGCTTACCTCAATGCAAAAGAAGCGTGATGGGGGCGTAATATAGGCAACCCAGCATATGCCTACGTCACCACATGGGCAATATGCCATTTTTCAGCTACTTTAAACAACGATATAGTACGCCACAACGCCCCTTTTTCGTTAGAAGACGGGCGCGTAGACCGTGTAAGCCTTATTTAAGATCGGACACGACGTGCAATATTGTCGGATGATAAATGAAATCGACCGGCGTCGGAGCGTAACGCCGTGCGTATAACACATAAAGCACATAAAACATACGGCGAGCGGCGCGCCTCCACCCGAAAAATGGTGGAGGCGCCGGAGCACGCCGGAAAGCAACGACACGTGCCAACCGCCGCCATCGAGCGAATAAAGAAAAGAGATCAAAACGTGATTTATACGTGCCTTTCTCCTCCTCGCCTCTACAACTGGTGGTGGCGAAAAATTTAGTGTTAATTGCAATCGGATCGAGCTCCATTTATCTCCACTTCGAGACAAGCTCTCTCCTTCCTCCGCCATCCAAAGGAACAAAAAAGCGAAGAAAAAGCGAGAATCAAACAAAAAAACCAGTACAACTTTGGCGCCGATTGAAGCGGTGCCGGTGGCGGCAAAGAGAGACAGAGAGAAATTGCCGAAAATATTGAAATCTCGCTACACTTGCGCATTTTATCCTTTCTAATAAATCTCACAAATTAACGCACCGAGGCACAAAAGGGTATAAATCATCGGCGCCGTAATTTATTGTCGTGTGTCGACCGCCACCGATGGTTATCATTATTATTAGCGTTGTTATTAGAATCGGCGCATGCAGAGTGCGTCTGATAGCCGGTGTTAAAATTGCGCGTAATTGTGCTATGCGAGACTGTGCGACTTGTTATTTGCCAAATAACAATCTGCTAATTGCGTCTAATGCATATTAATGTGTCACAATGTGTCACACCTCCTTGATATGCAACCCAACACATACCTATATCATCAGCATATTTAATACACACTTGTTTGTGTTTATGTTTAGCATACAACATTTCATAAACTAAATGAAGGAACACATATAGATAGGCGGCTCGATAGAGGACTCACGATAGGCAATTCTACATACATGTTTGGCAACCAATACAATATACACCTACGTCAGTAAATTATAATTTTTTAAACATATTTCGTCAATTTTCGAGAAACTTCCGATTTATGTTATTAATGACATCTTTTATGCCATTTAAAATGTTTTGAGTTTATACAATTTTGTATTTTCATAATATCATTTGAATATTTCTCATTATAAACCTAAATTAATAAGGATACAGCTTCATACAGATCGAGATAGGCAACCTAATATACACTCAAAACTCAAAAATGAGTTTGAAATTAAATTTCAACATTCTAGACAGAAAACTCCAATTTTTGATCATTTTTTTTTAAATTATTTTAAAGTATTTTTAGCTGCAAATTATACTTTTGTGACTAGACTATGTTTACATCATTGCATATTTCCATATTTCATCATTTTAGCGAATAATGATGAAGATTTTGATATTTAATTGAATTTTAAAAATTAATTTACTAGAAAAACATAATTCATTTGAAAATATTATGAAAATATTGATAATAAAAGGGAAAGTAATGATTTCTACTATCCCCAGATAATTGCTCGGCACTCATCACGATAGATAATTGTAATTAATATTGATACAAAATCGGTTTGTATTAATGATACGCGCCGGAGAACAAAACTTTGATTAAAATAGCAGAGCACCGCACCCAAAACAAAATTAATTAGTTTTGCCGTTCATTTTTCTGCACGCTACAATATTTTCAATTAAATTTCGCGATATATTGACACGAATAAATAAATTGTCATTGTATAGGTTTTCCGATTATACTCGGCTCGATGTGTTGTTGGTTGGCTAAAGTTGGTTACGTTGCCATTGTGTACGCGTATTTTGCGTTTTAATTTCGTTCGGGTGTAATGACAGAGCGACAGTGAGTGACAGTGCGTAGTAGATGAATCTGATGTGATTAAACCACGGAAATTTCCCGGGTGAAATTTCCACGCTTTCGCCAGTCAGCGGGCACGGTAAAGATTAGAAACTGAGGGTGGAGACGCCAGTACGCAGTTGTTTACTACGTCACACACAAGTATGTTATCGCTCGGGCGGATGTAGAGGATATGCGGCAGGCGAAGGAGGCGGTCGTGGAGGCGGCAGGAGGCCTGCTGCTGCAGGGATGTGTAGCAGCTCATCTCTGTCGCCTCCAGAACCGCATACGCCTGGTAAAACGTGCGACAGTTATTAAGATTTAAATCAGCAAACGTGTTTGTTCCCCGGCGCCTCCGCCAATGTTGCAAACACGACGAAGTGCCCTGAACGAGGAGGCTGACGGCAAATGAGGGTGAAACGGGAGTCTAAGAAAGGTAAAGTATGGGAAAGGGGAGGAAAGAGGGGAAGTGACAAGCCATAGCGGACGCAGATAACAAACGCTGTAAATATTAGCAAATATTAACAAATATTAGTGTCATCACTTTCGCACGCTGTTCAGCATAGCCTTATCGTGTTATCCTCGACTATTAAAAGCTTTGGAGAGGTAATTTTGCCTTGGAAGAGCTTTCACGATGAGATGAGCTTGTTTTCTTTGCTCAGCGCCGGGTGAAAGCACTTGAAGAGAGGCGAGGCGATAAGACAAGCTCGTTATTGGTTATTAGTTGCTACGGTTATTGGTTTATCTCGAAACTTTCAAGTTGGCGTCCGTAAAAGTTGGAATAAAGTAACGAGGAAGATTTTAAGGACATGTCACTTTGAGCTTTTCATACTCATGTATTCGTCAAAGGTAAGATACTGCGATTAAATATGTTTTATCGTTATTTTCAATAAAATGCATTAGTTTTCCTGATTACGACTTGCTACTTGACATATATCAATCTGCTTCTTCTTCTTCTTGCTGATTTATGGCTCTTGGCAACAAGGCCCTCTGAACCAGAACTAACTCCACATAAAAGAAGCAATCAATCTGCTTATTGGGTTAAATACCTTGATATGCAACACTACACTCACATATTGACATCCCAATGTTTAATGCTTAATTGTTTGTGATAAAATATCTCTGGATGGGCAACTCAGTATATAGTTATGTCACAAAAATGATTTTGTACCCTTAATATCATTATTTTAAATAGAAAATACCGATTTACGATGTTACGATGTTCTTTTCGGCTTTATTTATTATTTTAATGCGAAAATTTGAAGATTTATCAACTTAAAACTGAAATAATGAAGATACAGATCCATTTAGACTGTGATAGGCAACCCAATATACGCGTATGCCACTATAGTATTCTCAATAAGATTTTCTTAGTCTTTTCCCGACTGTGCAAGCCAATATACATCCATTTATTTGCTAATAAATTTATAAACTGTATTAAAACAAAATATTTTTATGAACGCACGAAAGTGAATTATTAAAAATGATTGAGTAATTTACGAGTTTGTTTCGAATTTATTTAGCGAAACAGAAAAAAGCAAGGATAAATGTGTGGAAAATAGTTTTTGTTGTGACTGCACACCGAGCTTGCAACTAATATAATCCGTGATTTTATATGAGTTTTGCTTTGTTCCATCAGCGAAACGCACCCGAACAGCCAGCGGATGTTCCGCAACGACGACGCTTGATGAGCTGGTGTATGCGCCGGGCAAATGGTTGCCAGCCAACAGCTATTAAAATATTCAACTGAATGTCATATCATGTCGCTTGTTTTCTCTCTCCTTTATACCCTTTATATCTTCCACGTGAATATAACATGCACGGGATATTACAAAAATTTAGTTGCCGACATGTCATATAATTTTTATAATCGTTTTTTTTTAATGTCAATACAATTTTTTGTTTTTTAGTCTGTAGTTTGAGGTTTCTTTGTCGAAAACTGGAAAATGTGCAGTAAGCATGGAGTTTGGAGAATTACCTATAAAAAAGGATGGATGGAAAATCATGGATTCTAGGGCTACAATTGCTTAATTTAAGTGACTATAGATGGCGAGTTATTAATACTTTTGAAACTTTCTTAAAAATCAGCAAAAACATTCATTCTTCCTAAAAAATATATCAAAAGAAGTAAAATATTTAAAAATTAAGGGAATATGCACATACATTCACAGTGTCATCTTAAGACATGGCATTTACAATGCAATAAACACAAATAGATGTAATTCATTGGTTCTAGGTCCACCACTACTCCATTTCCTTGGCAAGTGATGGCGTTACATACAAAATATTCGTTTCTCTAATACTAAATGCTCATTAAACCTATTAATCCGTTTGAAATTCTTTTCAAAAATTTTCCAACTCTTCGAAAAACAACAAAAACACTCCTAAAAATTAATCCTAAGAAAATTATATTCCAGTAGTCATAAAAAAATACTAGAAAACAAACTACTGAAAAGAATTTTGCTAATTATTCACGAAGATATAAGTAGCATCTAATATATTCACGTAATTATATGAAATAAAACGAATATGCCGTGTGTAAACCAAACTCACATTATCTGAGTAGGTACGTAGGTTTCGTAGGGGCATGAGGAAGCGGCTGCATTCCAGACATGGCATTCCATCCACACTGCCACCAGTCATCCAACGCGAGTTCACCGGCGCCTACACCATTCGCGTTAAACCAACATAAGCACGCACTTTCATACATACACAAACATAGGCACACATTCTAACGGAAACAAAGTGCAGGCATGCCAAACGTGAAAACCACAATTTCACACAATAAATTCCGCTAGGAACTAGGAAACAGGCAGCAAACGTTCAATACTTCTATTGCAAGACTTGCCTACCTTTTTGCCACCCCCTCCCAATTCTAAGACACAATTTGCCAGCCACTAATGCGACCAACTATGATGCTGTCATATTTTTTGTTGTAATTATGTTGTAACACATCAAAACATCGTTATTGATTCCTATTAAATTATGGAAATATAGTTGGAATTTTCAATTTTCAAAAATTCAAAATGAAATGTTGTTTTTCCGATGGTTTCGGCTTATTGGGCACGTCACAGGAGGGTTTAAAGAAAAGTGGTTGTTGTATAGAAAAAGGGGGGAAGACAAATTAAACAATTAATTACTAATATCAATTTGTTGCTTTCTTCCCTCCAGGCTGTGTATACTCGTTGGACGGATGAGCGTGATCGTCCGCCGCAGTGTTAAACTGATTAGTGTAACCCGTTTAGTGTTAATCTTCTTATAAGCGTTCTCCACCGCTGCCGACTCCAAAGTCAGTTTGAATGTGGCGGGAGGAGGCGGTAGACGACGAAGAAGGCAAGGGAGAGTAGGGTTGCTCTTAAAATTGTTAGGGGAGGCAGGAGCTGTCCTGTCAAATTATTTTTTTTTAATTGTATTTCTATCTAGAGATTTACATTTTTACTGTCTTTTCTGAAGTAACTTCGTTAAAAATCTACTAAGTGTATTTAAAAATAAGTCATATCTGCTAAAAATAGACTTAAAATGTTTTCGATAATAATTATAGATAATGATTTATTTTTGTTTATACGGAGGTAAAATGATAAAAATCAGAGGTTTTATGTTAGACTAAGTTAAGTTATAAGGACTGCAGACTGCGCTAAAGTTGCTTAAACTAAACAAAAAATCGTTTCATAATGGGTTATAGAGGTTTTTAGATATTCTCTGATTGGTTAACATTTAATATATTTATGATTATATCATTTTTTATATATCGAAAGATTCATAAAAACTGCAGATGGCGCCACTGGTTAAATAATGCGTCAAAACGCTGAAAGTTGCTATGATTCAAAAAGAATCATTTACATTTTTAAAATATTGATGAGTCGATAATTTTTAGCATATATCCAACATTTTGAAACAATTTTATTGTATATCAAATATTCTAGAGAGAGATTACTAGTTCCAGATCCATCCCTGTTCAAGAAAACTGTTTATAGATGATGCCACAAGCCTTGAGTTTTGCCTTTGATTGAGGCGACATCTATCAGTGCTTCTGAGTAGACTGATATAACGAATTTTGGCACTGAAAATATTTGGGTTCATTAAATTTTCACAAAGGTTGAAAAATCTCGCTGATAGAAGCGATTTCCTATCCTAGATATGTAGAAAAGTATTTTTTACTTCATAAATAGTTGCTTCCTAATATCATCCTCAATTTGAAAGAAAAAAAAACCTTTACAGAGAAAATTACTTTTCCTGACTTTCTATATTCGCCATAAAAGAATATATAAAAAATAACGGAGGAGCTAATAGCTTAACCAGATGCAGTTTGCACCTAATTTTCATCTCGCCTTTTCGGAATATAACAAAAGATAATTGCATTTTCTTTCCACTTTCCGCTTTCATCTTATAGCGCCACGCTGCCGCCGGCGCCGTCGTCGTGCCACCGCCGTCTTGCAGCTTTATTCGCTTTATTCATTTCATTCCGTTATCCTTCGAAGCGCATTCATACAATGTATTTTCCGTCGGGGTGATTTTATTTGTGCTTAACGATTTAGCTGCGTGTTAATTCGTTTTTAAAACGCGAGATATTCCTCGCGAACCGCCCGAGGACGATGAGGCGGCGGCACGATAGCGGCTTGGTGGCAGTGCAAAATTAAGAGGATATTTGTGGAAAGCGCAAGTTGCGCCAACGCTGTTAGTTAGTCCAATTATGAGAGGACGACGCTTATTATCTGCCGCCACGGCTGCTGCCGCCGCCATCGTTCGCCCGCCACCGCCACCTCCCTCTATGCCGCCTCCACCTCTCCTCTAGCCTCTTGTGTATGTAGGGAACAGTAGGGAACACTGCCGCGCGGATATGATAATGGGACGCAGCTGTATTTTCCCGAGTTATGATAATGTTTTCTCCATTAACATAAAACATGTAACTGGAGGCGGCAAACGGCGCGATGCAGGCACAAATAGTCGCAAACCGTTGCGCTCGTTGGTGGTGGCAACCGCATGCTTGCAAATGCGATTGTATCGACGATTTGCCAGCGCTGATTATTTTCATAAATTCGCCCATTTTCGGATTCTCTTGTTTTCATAGTATCATAGGTTTTAAGACCACCCCTGTTGACCTTGAATGATCACAGATGTCTCCACATACGAAACATACCAAATTAAATTAAATTAAATGTATAAATCGTGACAGAAACGTTAGGAAAATTTGATTTCATGTTAGTTATGTTTAAAATAAATTTAATGCATCAATGCATCTTTGTAGCGTACATTTTTGCGCCTTTTACGTATTTTTCCAGTCGTAATTTTCGTCTCGCTCGCGCGTCGCGTAATCACAATTTATTTTAATTAAGCGTCGTGATTAATGTGCCCGATAAATTCGGCCCCCGACATCGCCGACACCGTCGTTCGCGTAAATATGTTAATTAAGTGAAAGAGTGTTTGCGCCCTGTTTCGGCTGAGGTTCCGTGGCAGTTTTTTCACGCAACGCCATCTCCACAAAGTGTAGGATGGGAGGCTGGAAATCGGAAGATTAGGATAAACAAATTTAAGGTACACGAAGGCGTTCTGAGTTTTCGAGGAAGTGGAGGTGTTTGCTCATCAAACCAGAAAAAAAAGACGAGAACTGTCGGTTATTTGTCGTGTAGGTATTTTGTTGGTTGGCCCGCAAGGTTGGAGGAAAGGGGTGGTTAAAAGGGAGGTAAAGGATTTTCAGGAGGACGACTGCCACCAAAATACACCCGCTCCGCGGGCTGTTAAATCATTTGATGCGCTGCTAAATCACTCAATCGTTTATTTGCGCATTGAATGCCTGGAACTCGTCCACGGAGGTGGAAAATTTTAAATTTCCCTCAAACGAAATATTCAGAGCTTAAAATTGGAGGGGTTAAAAATTATCTACCACATTAAACAAGCTATTTTTAGATAACTTTAAAAGATCTAACCATTTGTAAGGTCGATCATCTCGTAAAAGCTGTTGAAAATACATAACAAATACTATTTCATATAAAATATCTACTTTTAGTTCATAAGATAATAATCACAGGTTCTAAACCTATGCTAGTTGTCTGTGAAAAACTGTAGATGGCACTACATACTGCAAAATTCTTCAAAATTTCGACATAAGAACGAACAATTTACAAGAGAAACATCAGGAAAATTGTCTAATACCCCAGTTACTTTAGAAAGATCTGGTTCATGAACATGATAATAGACAAAATCATAAGTAGATTGATATGATAGATTATAGGACCACATGAGTTGCCCACAATTGTCCATGGATGTCGTTACTAACTCTAAATATACTATAATCATTCAAATAAATAGGAGTTACGCAACTTAAGAACAAAAAAATACAACCTGATGGTATTTCAAATTAAACAAACCAATTTTAGATAACACTAAGCGAACTAAGTTATTTTACGGTTGATATTCTAAATGATATTGTGGAAAATACTGAAAGACAGTTTTTTTTTT
>WSZQ02000004.1:3896213-3907296 GCA_019419845.2 Weissflogia rhopalogaster | reverse complement strand
TCAATAGGTACAACAAGAAAGTGAAGGGCAACAGATGCGCTCAGAGGAATCAGAACCACCTAAAAATGATCATGCTGGCTCATTTTAATTTTGAAACCCTGCGATAAGTCACTCAATGGCTAAACCAAGTAATTGAACGGAAAGACATTACATTATCACGAAAACAGAAAGCCTTAAAGAAAATATGTTTAAACTGGGGAGCCCTCAAAAAGATATATTAATTAAAGGGAAGTGCTGATATAAAAAGTTAGGGAACCTCTGATTTAAATAGTCTAATTACTTTTTAATAATAGTCACTTATTCAGTCATCTATTCAATGTAACGTAAATAATTAGATAGCTGCCTGCAGTTATAGGTGATTGTTTCGGTTTTACAAGGATACAAAAGTAAATTTCAATGAATTTTACGAATACATGTATTATTTTAACAATGTTTGTCGATAATTGCTTAGCGATAATTATTAGTCCATAATGAAGCATGAACCATTTTAGTGTGAAATCAGTTACGCGGTTCAATGTTGAATCCTGTAATTTGGGACACTGTTATTCACGTTTGAAGGCATTGATTTTGAGTAATAAAAATATTTACATTTTACATAATTTAAGATAAGTTTGTGATAGTATTTTATGGGTTTAAAACTTCCGAGATGCGTGTCATTTTATTTATTATTAATAAAAGACGCTTTAAAAGTTTTGGCTCTGCATAAAAACTGGTAATTTACCAGATTTAGCAAAATTATTCCGGATTATTTTAATAAATTTAGTGAGTCATTCAAATTTGCCAAAGATTATGGAATTTCTGGATTAAATTATGCTTCATGTCACTATAACGTACATAAATGGTTGTCCATACATCTTGTGATTTTTTGCACATAATAAAAATTATAACAGTTAATTTGGAATAGTCTAACAATTAGAAATAAATAACTTAACCTAACCGAACCTAACTTAATAAAATCTAAAGGTTATTCAACCTTAAGTTATATTACTTTTTGTCGAACAGACAAAATTAAGTTTCTTAACATTCAATGGCAAGGTCAAAACAAGTAATTTTATTAACATGTGATTACGTGTTTACGCTTTTATCATAATTGCTTGTATTTCTGGTGAATCAATTCTAAAGACCTCTAAATATTCATATTCAAAATTTCCTGCGCTGTCATTCAAATTGATATCTCCAGTCGTACAGTGGCACTAGTATCGTTTATAAATCTGTCAAAAACATAACCTTTCCGACATTCTGTCAGATTTTAATCGTATGACAGCTTACTGCTGAGGTTCAATTACAGCGGAAATACAGCAGTGAGGCGAGTCCTGAAAGTGTGGCAGTGCAGTGCTTTACGTGTCGTTCTTCGCCGCATTTTCAGCTCGTTAGATGTTAGTATTCGCGTGAGAGTTTCAGGCTGGGCGAGTATGTTGCATTCCATCTCCGGCACCATGACGCACAACTCGTATAACAAGAACCACGACAAGGAAAAGGGGTCAAGCGCGCCTCTGGAGCAGGATTATTCACTGGGTGGTATGGACGGGGTATTCTTCGCTGCTGACTTCCGCAGGTATTTCATCGCAACAACCCCCTAATCCTATTTACGTAAATAATGGTTACGTTGTTTTTCAAGCAGAAATGAAGACCTCAAAGAGATGTTGGACTCGAATAAAGATAACCTCAAGTTGGAGGCTATGAAACGAATTATTGGTGTATGTATACATTGAATATAACTAATTACAAATGTAGTTTGCTTGTTGTTACTTCTTACAATTAATGTTTTAGATGATTGCAAAAGGTAGAGATGCATCTGGACTGTTTCCGGCTGTTGTCAAGAATGTTGTATCGAAAAACATCGAGTTGAAGAAGCTCGTGTATTCGTATTTGGAGCGATATGCAGAGGAAAAGGAGGATTTGGCGCTGTTAAGTATTTCGACTTTTCAGAGGGCTTTGAAGGAGCCCAATCAGTTAATTCGTGCTGGATCATTGAGAGTGTTATCTGGGATCAGAGTGCCTATGATTGCACCAATTGTTATGATTGCTATTAGGGATGCTGCTGCTGATATGTCACCATATGTGAGAAAAACTGCTGCTCATGCTATACCAAAGTTATATAGGTATGTGTTTTTTTATTCTTTATATTTTCCGTTTATTTTTTCTTCAGACATTGCTTTCATTTCATATATGATTATCATGACTGTTGATATGTATCTTTCTCGGGAAGTTTGGATCCAGAAATAAAACCAGAACTCGTTGTAATAATCGAAAAACTTCTGGCCGATCGCACCGTCCTTGTACTCGGCTCCGCTGTGATGGCTTTCACGAAAGTGTGCCCCGAACGCGTCGACCTCATCCATCTCGTCTATCGCAAGCTGTGTGCCTTACTCGGCGACGTCGACGAATGGGGCCAGGTCATCATCGTGCAAGTCCTCACTCACTACGCACGCACGCAGTTTACGAATCCGTGTCTCAACGAGCAGGACGAAGATAACAAAGCCTTCTACGACTCCGACTCGGACTCCGTGGAAAAACCGCCGCAGCCCAGTTTGGATCCCGACCATCGTCTTTTGCTACGATCGGCACGACCACTTCTACAATCACGTAATGCTGCTGTTGTGATGGCCGTTGCCCAGATGTACCACCACATTGGGCCCAAGCATGAAACAATGCCGGCCGTGAAGGCTTTAGTTCGTCTCCTGCGCTCCAACACTGAGGTGCAGGAGTTGGTTTTGAAAAGTATCGTGACGATGACGCTGAGTAAAAAGGGTGCGTTCGATGTTTATTTGAAGAACTTCTTTATCAGAACCACCGATTCGACTCGGATTAAACTGTTGAAGCTCACTGTACTGACGAATATTGCCACCGAGGGTAACATATCGACTATTCTGAGAGAACTAGAGACTTATATATCAAACTACGATGACAATTTTGTCGCTGCGACGATACAAGCTATTGGACGTTGTGCTTGTTATATTACTGCAGTGACTGATACGTGCCTTAGTGGATTAGTTACATTGCTCTCTAATAAAAATGGTAAGTGATAAACTTTTTTAACTTCAAACTTTGATATCTTAAAAACCTTAAAATGTCAAAAGTTCAGTTCAAATTAAAAGTAACATGTTATATAACCTTTCTTAGAGTATGTTTTATCAGTATAGGCGAACATTTTTAGGGTCTAGGGTCAAAGTTCTTCATATTTGTTTGTTGCAGTTGCTCATGGGTCAATAATACCTTTTAATTCAGCAAACAATCTTTGCTGAAGTTAAAAAAGCGCATAAGCTGCTACACTCTCATATTACGTTTTTTCTTCTTGTTTTTTAAATATAGAAGTGGTAGTAGCAGAAAGTGTAGTCGTCATAAAACGCCTCCTCCAAACGCAAGCAGCCAACCCAACCGAAATCATCAAGCAAATGATACGCCTCCTCGACAACATTGAAGTACCACAGGCGCGTGCGTCCATCATTTGGCTACTCGGCGAACACTGTCGGGAGATACCAATCGCCTCGAACGTGCTGAAGAAGGCGACTAAAACCTTCGCGAATGAGCAGGACACCGTCAAGCTGCAAGTCCTCAATCTAGCCGTAAAGTTACACATCCACAACAAAGAGGCGTATGCCCTGATCTGTCAATACATCTTCAACCTGGCGCGCTATGATCAGAGCTATGATATTCGCGATCGTGCGAGGCTGCTGCGTAATTTCATTGATAATCCTGATAATTTGCTGATTGCACACGCTGCGAGAATATTTCTGGCGACGAAACCGGCGCCGACGATACGAAATACAGAAGATACTGACCAGTATCAGCTGGGATCACTCTCGCATGCAATCAATCAGAAGGCCACGGGTTATGAGGCTCTGCCAAACTGGCCTGAAGTCGCCCCACCTGGTGATGTTCGCAACGTGGCGCCGCAAGTCGATGATAAATCTTCGCGTAATGCGCGGGAGGATATCGATAGTCAGGATAATGGTAATTATGATTCGTGGAGTTCGGAGGAGTCGTCTTCGACTGAGGGAAGTTATACTGAGAACGATGATGACGATGATAATGATAATGGCTCGCAGAATTCTGAAGACGAGGAGGAGGAAGATGAGGAAAGTAGTACTGAAGCATCTACTTCAACGTAAGTGAATTCATTTACATTTACGTCATTATTTCACAGTACTGACATTAGTTCATAAAAAAAAACAATATTAATACTTATTTGATACTCCAATTAAGTCTATTCATTAAAATTTATGCAGGTCTGAATCAGAAGAATCCGAAGAAGACTCAAGTTCAGTCTCGGAAGACGACAGTGAAGAATTGGAAACAATTGCTCCAAAAATCCCCAGTAATCGCAAAGAAGTCAAAAAGGAACCACCACCAGCCAAAGAGAAAGATCGTAAACGACAAACAAACAAGACAGTTGCCAAACATACTACTTCTACCGACTCATCTGCGACGAAAGAAATGCCAACTAAAAGCAACCTGGAGTTGCTTCTCGATTTAGAGCCAACGGAAAGTACCTATGCCCCTGTGATGACTCCTTCGTTAGGCGGTTTCCTAACACCTATGGAAAACAACGCGAATTCGACAACTAGTCAGAGCAACAAACCTGAGATTCAGGTCATAGCACCTGTGGAGTACTCGCGAGCAACACACGAAGTTCTGAACAAGATCTTTGGTAAGGGATTGAGTATCACCTATAGATTCACGCGGAACCCTCATCTATTTTCCATGTCTATGGTGAATATTAATATGTCTTTTACGAATAATACGGATGATGAAATTTCTGATATTCGGATAGGTCAAAAGGTAATATTACATTTTTAAGGGAATGATTTTAGCGGAGGTTTAATGATGTTTTGTTTGTACGTGCTTTAGACGTTATCTCCTGGGATGAGTATTCATGAGTTTGCGACGATAACTTCGCTACCACCGCGTTGTAGTCTACCGGGGACGCTTGGGATTGATTTCAACGATTCCCTGCATGCTGCTCAGATGGAGGTGGTGTCTTCTGTGGGGACGAGCAGTATATGCATAAATGCAGATGTTGGGGAACTGCTCCGACCTGTGGTGATGTCTGAGGAGGTCTTCCTTCGACAACAGGCTAAATTACGTGGCATGAATGAACATACTGATGGTATTCAACTCATTCCTAGTAAAACGAATTCTCAGATTATTTGCCAGGCTGCTAATTTGGGTGTTATATCATCAAAAGAAGAGAACATTTTAAGGTATGTTATTTTTGGTTATAAGTGATAACTTTCTAAAATATTTGATGTCCTGATCAAATGTTCCCGTTCTAATCCAATGTTACTATCTTAATCAATTGTTCTAGACTTGATCTGATTGCACCTATTCAGCAAAATTGTTTTTTACTTCTAAAATATTTCAGATTCGCCGGTCAAACTCTAACATCATCCTCGTTAGTCCTCATCACAATCATCAGCGAAGATAAAGCAGCAATAACCGTAAACTGTGAGAAGATGGTAATCGGCTCAATGCTACTCAACAAACTGAAGCAGGCACTATGTTGAATAATTCAAATCGAATTTACTCGGAATATTTTACTACTATTCATTCCCACAAACAGACGGTAAGATAAGGATGTATTGTTTGCAAACAAACTATTTTCCAAACAAATCCCAACCAACTTTTAGTGTGCATTATACCATTTATCAACAGTAACATTATAAATTTGCAGTGGAAAATTTGAGGCTATTTTGCTAAGTTTCATTTCAACATTATTTCGCCAGGATCGACAAAAAAGGGGTCGTGAAATAAGTAATCTGAAACTATTTTCGTTATATTTTGGAGTTTTTTTTTACATTGAAATATCTGTTGTATCCCTTGGAATTGTGTCCATACTGAATTATTTTAACAGTGTCCCCATCACATATTCGTACTAAGAATTTAGCGCAACGTTGCTTCAAAAAGCATTCCAAACACTATTAAAAAGAGTGTTTTTATCTTTGAAGCAACATTGCTCACAGTTTTAACGTTGGAAACATTCATGAAAGATATGTAAAGTGGTGGCAGATTTTGCAAGTGCTTTTATATCAATTAATATATAAATAAATACTTATGTTATTCAAATTTCTGGATTTTTTTTATTTCAATCAATTTTTATTGTAACCACCTAATCTAAACAAGTTTAAGCCTAAGAAATCTTAACCTAAACGTATTATAAACTTGATTAAACGTCCGGGGCCTGCTTATTTCTGTCCGAGTACTTTTATCATTGCTTTTGTGTCCTCACTAACTGCATGCTTGGCAATTCACCGGGTAACTTAAGGTGGATGCATATCATTGGGCTCTGTATCATATCATCGGGCTACAACATCTCCTCAGGCTGCTTAAAAGGCTCTCCAAATGCTCATCAGGCTCTTCAAATGCTCATCAGGTTCTTCAACATCTCATCAGACCCTTCAACCGGTCTTCAGAAGCTCATCATCCTCCCAACTGCTGATAAGACTCGTAATTTAAAAACCTTCCAGGCAACTAGCAAGTCTTCGTTCAGTATTTGTTTGATGACGTGTTTTCCCATGTCTTCATGTAATTTGAGATTCCACAGATTTCCCTTACCTCAACATTTAATTGAAAGAATACTCGTAAAAACTATTTTCGTAAAACTAATGAAATCCTTTGTTGGGTACCAACTAACCTTGTTTAATCATCAAAAACTTAACTATAAAAAATTATACTTAATAAGGATGTTTAAGTCAAACACATATCATAGTCAGAAAGAATATTAAAATCAGAATTCTGTGTAACTGAATAATTTGGTGCCATGGAATAATTCTGTGCAGCTGAATAATTTGGTGCACATGAATAATTCTGCGCCATCATATTACTACTCGGGGTATCATATTTTATAGGCTCGGCACTAATCTCACTCAAATACAGTTCGAATGCGTCAACGGTAACTGGGTCAGTTTTCGAGGGCTCTGGAGGAACTGGTTTCACTTCCTCATCAGGCATATTAGATCCCAAGTTATGCTCGATTAAAATTGCTTTGATTCCTTCAAGGAACGTGTCCCCATCAGGAAAGTCTTCGTTGACAGTATAGCCTATTTTATCTGGCTTCCGGCTAGGCTCAGTTCGTTTCTTAGACGAAGTACTACGACTTTTCGACTCAGATCTCCTCTTCTCATTTTGATTCTCCTTATTATCCTTGTTGCTTCTGCTGGGCGATCTCTTTTCATCCTTCCTGGAGTAGACTTTTTTATCTTTATCATGATGTTTAGAATCATATTTATCACTCCTCTTTTGATCGCGATGACTGTGGCTTTCCTTCTTGGCAAGCTCATATTTGAGGTTTTTATATTCAGCCTCACGGTCTTGAAAGATCGCCAAATATTTCTTGTACTTACTAGCGGAGTATTGAATTATTTTGAAGAGGTACTCCTCGAAAGTATCGAAAATGGCATCCGCTGCTGGTAGTTCCAGGGTTTGTAGCACTTCCCCCTCGACGATAAACGCATCTTCAGTTTGCACATCCTTACTCGTTGAATACTGACGGAAAAGGTCTGAATTCACGTCGGTTGTGTTCAGGAAATGCTGTTGCAGTTTGAGGGAAGCGTCAAACTTCTCACAGATATCCTGCATTTGATCAGCGATGCTTTTCTGAGCATTTTCGACGGTGTTGATAATTTCCTGATGTTCAAAGAAACCTTCATCGCTGTTAATATCTGATATAGTCATCGCTGCAATCTGATCTCGCAGCATAGGCATGTAGTATGCAGGCAGGATCACGAAATCAGTTTGGGTACCAACCGTCGCATGCTTAGCTTGCTTCTCCTTACCATCATCAGTCGTATTCCAAGTGAACACAATAAGTAAATGATTTTTCTGCGCCGTAATGTAGAGAGTAATCGGTTCGGGGAATCTCTCGTCGATGACAGCTGGCATTTCAGCTGTGTAATTAATCGCTACTGCAACACGCTTCGCCAATCTGTCGTAATTGGAGAAATTCACCACTGCCCCCTTCTTGTAGCGAGCGAGCCAATCTGGAGGCGCATCCTGGACCTCAAATTGGTACTGAACGTGCCAAGTCAGAACGAGGTAATGAAGAATACAACAGACAAAATCCCCGAAGATGTTCATTTCCACCTCCATGGCAAGTGCACGTTGATTGTACTTGAAAAGCAACACTTTAGTCACGTTGATCTCGGAAGGCACTGTAAAATAATTGTAGAAATGCCGCGGTAATGAGAACGTCACGTCTTTATGCTCCTTAATCAAGTCCTTGAAGACCACATAATACGTCGGATAATTGATGTTGGAGTCATGATTGACAGGGACCAATTGCTGGGGTGGCACAGGCACCACCGCGTAGCTATTACTATCATGAGGCCTCAGAGCACCTGGATTCACCGCCATTGACGCACACGGCTGATTACGATTCCCCACAGTACGGATATATTGATGATTCACATTCACCGACTGTTGAATCGTATTGGGAGCAATAGGCGCCACTGCCATTGATGTAACCTGTGGAAAGCGCCGATTAGCTACCATATTCGCGGATTGCATTGCTGGCTTTCCATGCATAACTGCGATTTCCTGCGATGTGTTTCGAGCCAGCGGTCTCTGCTGGGAACGAGCCGGCATCAGCTGCATGTGCGACGAATTCCTCGACACAGGGACCGACGGACGGTTTGACATGGACGCCTGTGAAGGTAGCTTAGGCTCCTCGACGATACACTCTGTGGGACAGTCGTCGATACCAAAAAGCGCATCTAGGAGTGGCATGGATGCCTGCATTCCAGTCAGGGATTGTTGTTGCTGCAATTGCTGTTGGAGCTGCTGTTGTTGTAACTGCTGTTGCTGCTGTTGTTGTTGCTGCTGCTGTTGGGCGTGCTGGTTGGACATATTATTTACCCTGTTGTTGGTGTTATAAGGCCGAGGCTGTCGAGCCTGACGGTCAAGCCTTCGTGTTTGCTGGTTAGTATTCATGCTTTATGATAAGCTTCGAAAAACAGTTTTGTATCACAGCTTAATCGAAATTGTAGGTCGGAGATAATCTACGCTACTGTTGGGGTGATAATCAGCACTTCCAGGAAGAAATATATTGTTTATGTAGTTAATATTATCTAGGGGGATGCAAAGTAAGCTTTGGAAATTTCGTTGTTTTCCTCTATCCGAATTTGCTGTTATTCATGGCTTTCTGGATGTCTGATACAGAATTTTTGTTTTGCAATGTTGCCAATTCTGTCTTTACTACTGCCATCTACAAAATAATTTCATCATTATTTGCTTTATTTTTAAAGGAAACATGCATACTTTCAACAAAACATGAAAAAGTATATGGAAATATTGAAGGCAAAGCTATTTTTATTCCAATAGCCATAATTTGACTATTTAATATTTAATGTAATGTTGGTTGCATACTTAGCTTAAGACCATCTTAGGTTCGCCTTGAGATTATTTCGGACCAGAGGAATGAATTCAGTCATTTTGGTTCAGACTTTCAGTTACTATCCTGAAGCTTTATTTTCATCGAGACTAATATGTACATCAAACTTAAAGACACTTCATGCTTGGTTTCATGCTTTTATTTACAACATCTTTAATTAACAAATCAAAATTTGCCTTTTTAGACATAGACAGAATCAAAATAATCTTGAGCCTACCATGGTCTCAACATTCCCCTCAGCTCTATCCCAAGTAACCAGAGCCACCAGATAATTACACTCAGTCTTGATATCCATATTTATAGGATCAGGCAACTTATTCCCAGAATTAGTAATCACACCAATATAGTTGATAGTCACAGCAATCCGCCGTGCCAACCTCTCATAATTCGTCGGGGTGACCACACCAGCTTTCTGAAACCTTGCCTTCCAATTAGGAGGAGCATCCACCATCTCCAACTTATATTGCTTATGCCAAGTGGAAACCAAAAAATGAATTAGACTGCATACAAACTCTCCAAACACATCCATGTCTACTTCAACAGCCTCCTCGCGATCGTTATATTTTATCAGCATTACCCGGTTACCAACCTGCGAGGGATCTTTAACAGAAGAGTTCATATGAGCATGCAGGGTAGTACCACTCGACTGATCGAAGATGGCATTATTGAAGACAATATTATAAGGTGGAGTTGTGATCGGATTAGTATTACGGGTCGGATCAGAAGGTTGATGATGAAGGAAGCTCTGCAGTTTGGGATGGATGTCTGGTCTCGGATTCATCAGTAAGGCCTGGGTTGATGTAATCGTCGCCGTTCGGTTCTTTGGAGAAGGGTAGACTTTTGGGACTGGTTTACAATTCATATTGGTAGTTTGGTTGATGAGGCTTCGTAGAGGTTTTGTATGAGACGCACCAGTCAGCATATAGGGTGCCGAACGTGGTTTGGAAGGAGTTTCTAACACTTCAGGTGCCATGTTTACCTGCGTCCATGTTGATTTTGACGTAGGGTCGCCAAAGGAGATGTCATCCTCGGTAGTGAAGCTGAGGATCGGCATTGATGGAGCAATGGAATCATTTAGAAGGATTGGCTCTTGATTCTCCTGATTCTCTTGTTTGATTATCTGATCCAGGTGATGATGATCCATGTTGGAGATTAACTTCTAGTATCAAAATTGATATTTTTTATCAAGTTTTTACGACTAGAAACGATTGGTTAAAATTTATTCTACGGGCTCAGATAGATTTCAGAGGGTCTGAGTGGAATACTAATATTTTGATGCTTGACATCAATGTGTCAAGGCTTACTTCAATCACTTATATTTGTTTTTCTGTAAAATCAAGAGTGTCATAATTAACTATATGAATAATAAATAATAAATAATTCAATTATAAACAATTAAACCATTTTTTATTGTTTTTGTGTAAACGTAAATTGTATTTTTGCAAATTTTAGAATCTAATTTTCATAAACGGAAACTTAAGAGTCCTAACAGCTTATGAAGTAGCCCAGATCGCATTGTTCATTTCAACTAGCCAAATACTCTAACAATGCAAACTTTCATTCGTTTTTTAGACGCTGATTCATTGTCTGAAGATAATTAAAAACCTGTATAAAAATAAATAACACCAAAGAAAGTAGTCGCAAAGAGCACTAGTGTTTTTAACGCGTGTAAGCATCTTTTATTTTAGTTTTACA
>WSZQ02000004.1:3867649-3881911 GCA_019419845.2 Weissflogia rhopalogaster | reverse complement strand
CCTTGCCCTTTACACAGGGCACTTTATGTGGTTTATTTGAACGCCGTTTTATTGGGTGCACATTTTTTACATTTCAATTGAACTGAATAATTTCACAAGCTGATTAATGAGGACGAAACGTACTAGTTCCGATTAAGCGGAATCCACTGTATATAAGATACATAAAAAAATGAATTAATTTTTATTTATCATGCGAAAATACATAACTTTTCAAACAATAAGAAATATAATAACGCAATCACGTTTTTAACCTACGAAGTGTTAAACATTCAAAACAGAAGTGCAAATTCCCTATCAGTTGTGCCTGCCTACCAACTATTGAACGCGAATGTATGATAAATATCCAAAGTCCTGTGGCGGTCAATCCACAGCCGCACAAACAATATTACGATCAACAAACCACAATCACCATCCGCATCAACAAACCGTAATCAGCACGTAATCAGCTTCCGCCGAGACTTTTGAGGCGATTCGTACGTATTAATTGCGCAGCGAGATTGCGACCACGTGTTCCACTGTGACGAACTAAAGAAATGGTCGCGTTAGCATTTTTCACCTGTTATATATAGCCGACATTTCGTCACCATCTTCACTCAGCCACTCAGTCAGTCCAAGTCAGTTCGACATCGAAGTTCACCAACAGCGAGTCCGATACCAGCTGCCGCCACCAGAGAGTCTGCCGTCTACGAGAGTCTTCACCGTGTCCCTTACAGGCCGTCTCCACCAACTACTCCGTCGCCAGCAGTCGCTACCAGTGATTTCGCCACCGGCCTTCGTCATCTGCCACTCCGACGTCATCCACGACCAGCTCCGACGACCAGCGCCAGTCGTTCACCTCCACCTGCTGCCTCCCTGGATCTCCACGCTAATCTCCTTCATTTTATATATTTCATTTTTAAGGACAACGCTTGAGAGGTCGGCTCCGGAGCCTCCCCTTATTAGTCTAAATGTCTCTACAGTTATGTCTAGGACTAGGACATATCCAACTCTTTAGATCTCTTCAGTAGAAACAATAGAGTCAAAGACTTCTAAGGGCCTATGAATAATAGAATTAGCCAACCTGAGAAAACATCCTAAAATTCAAAATCATGCCGTCACGTAATCAATAATGTAATTAAACAATCCTGTATGATTCAATCCGACTCTATCTTTCAGTTATAGTCCAGGTAGAGGAACTGCAGGAAACTGAAGGAAACTGCAGGGCACAAGACAACACCTAACAACCCAAGGAGGCACCTCTAAACCTCTTCTAAACCCGTTCCAAAACAGTGCTTCCCAGTAATTTCCAAGTATAATAGAGTGGAATGATACTGGGATCCGTCTACAAATACCAGGTCAAATATAATTGGCCTTAAGAAAGGTTAAGAACCACTGACATAATTAAGCACATCAAAATTTCAATGACCATTCTTGTAAATGTATCCCAAATAAGAAGTACCATAAAATACATGACTAAAATCTAATACACCTTGAAATTCATACCTAGATTAGGTTACTACGAGCAAAAGGCAAGAGGAGGACCGCACAGTGAATGAAATAAATTTTGTTTTATGGCTGTTGGCGGTGTAACTTAGGGGAATTTAATTACTCCGTGCTTGGGAACCCATCACAACCGGGTGCCATTCAGCAAGACGGCACATAATAAGCCGGTATCAAAGTCGGTGTGTCCATGAATGACAGCGCGATAAAGCAGTTAATACGTACGAATTGCCTCAAAAGTCGTGCGCATTCATGGCAGGGGGGAGTTATAAAAGTAAATAACATTTAGTAAATCATTGCGGCGCAGTGTGACTGCGGCGCAGCGGCTGTGGTGTTGTAGTAAAATTAGAATTCTTGACACCTTGGCGTTTTACCTGCGCGACGTCTTCCCAGGAGTCTAATCTACGAAACACCTACGTAGATGTAGGTGCAGCCGTTCGTTGAGATGAGATGAGGTTTGGTGGAATTGTGCTCCTCGTGCCTGAATGTCTGGCAACAGAGAGAGAGTGCGTGCGCTCGCGCAAGACGTGGCCATCGGAATGCTTTTGATTGCCCCCTTCAAAAACGCAAAAAGGAATAAAAATGAAGAGCACGTCCGCTTTGTTTCATCGAAGCCGCGCGCCGCGCCACGCAGTCTGCTTGACCACATCAACCTGGAGCCCTCCTTGATGGCCGGTTTTCTCCGGCGTCGCAACGTCTCTGCCTTGGTTATATTGGTTCTTGATGGTTTTCCACTCCTCGCTTGCCTTTATCTTCTCATCTAGCACTCATCTTGTAACGACCTAGCAAAGTAACGATATTCTCTGCACTCCTTTGCGATGGTCATAATTTCTAGGGTTACCAACTTTTTTCATTTCATCTAGAATTTAGCATTAGATCTATTTCAATTCTTACCTACACCTCATGTTTTATTCTATATAAATCGTAAACTTCTGGAGGTTATGGTTCTTCAAAAGACCATTCCTTTTAAAGTCGGCGTTCCACAAAAGACCATTATCGTTTGGATTTTGTAAGTAAGAGATTACCAGGGAAAACCTAGGGTTTGTTCTTCTTCTTCATATCTGGATACAAGTTCATAAAGAGATGGGTAAGAGCATAGAAAAATACGAGTTTCGACGGACTAAAGTTTCAATAGGAAACACTTTGTCCTATCGGAAAAAATGATATTTCAGGAGATTCTTAAACGAAAACCTGTGCAAAGCTTCGGTTATGCTAAAGAAATATCTGAAAAGTTAGAAGTACATCAAATCTTCTTTTGAAGTAGACTTCCAGTATGACATTTATAAGCCTTGTCTTGAACTTCTCAGCTGAAGATATTTTCAGGTTCTTTTGTATCTAACAATAAGTAAGAGACCGTAATGAAAATTTAAAGTTTGTTTCCTTCTTCTTCTTCATATTAGGTTTCATGTTCATTTGGGAGTTACGTAGGACCATAGAAAAAAGTATCTTTCGGGAAGACTTGGTCCTATAGGTGTTTTCTTAGGCAAATCCCGTCCTGGGTCCTGAGTCCTGGGAAGTTCAACAAAACTGATATCTAAATGGATCACTAAATGAAGTGTAGAACTTGAGACTCGCCTATGAAATGGCTATGAAGCTCTAAGTACACCAAAGCCTCTTCTGAAGTGGACTACTTTGCATTCAGGACTCTCCATTTTTGATATTTATAGACCTGTATCTGATTTTCCGAACTGTAAATGCATAGTCTTTCCGTGGACTTTTAGAAACCATATGTCTATGCTAGTTTAAGATCATGGTTCCTAGTATTCATAAGAAATAGCTAGAAAAGAAATTTCAATAAGTTTTCTATATTTTAGGAATCTTTAGGATATAGCCAATTCCAATAGTTGTAATGTTCTTTACATCTCTACAGGCTAGACGAGTTCGTCCCAGAGATGTCTATGAATATCAGTGATTCTCTAGGCTTGAAGTCCCAATTCCGGACCTGGAAACTCTCAGAGTAAGAACAGCGAATATTACAGTAGCGGGTTCCATCGCCGTTCAGTGTTCAGATGGTATTTCCTTCTAGAATTATGTCAAGTCAAGTGACTCATTGTCATGTTCAAAAACTACTGACCCCCCAAGCCTCAGGATCCATTCCCAGCGGATGTTCATCAAAAAAGAACTAAATCAGAACCAATAGTTGGTAACCTTGGTTAAAGTTATTCCTCTGGCGTCTTTCCGTCTCCCTCGATAACTCCGAAGAGGTGATCACCACTGATGGTATTTCGGCTCGGCCTTTCGCCGCATTGCCGTGGCGGTGAACCGATGAGTTGTAAAAATGCAAATCGCCGGCGTGGCGCATTGTTAACGTTTGAATTATTTTTACGCCTATTACAGGTGAAATAAGCTTTATAAACACCCAGGTCCCGGACCTGCCCGCACTAAAATGCCTTTTGTCTGCCGAAATACTGCACAATCACGACGTCTCGTCGTACGCTCGCATTCGTACGTGTGCCGAAATATAAATTTCGTAACTTTGAAAAGGCTACATTAGCGTTGTACAACCGCAAACACCACTTCTTCGAACATTCGCAAATGTTTACAACTCTCCCCCAAAAAACGCACATAATCATAACTTGTACTTAAAGGACACTTTAAAACATGCGAAACTATTGTCATTCGTGTAAAATGTTGCTTTGGCGAGAACTTTGGCAAGAACTCCAAGCAATTTGCTTTGCCCTGGGATAAAGCAGGAACGCTTTGCCCAGGGCAATAATTAACTTTTCGGTTGAAGCTTCTTACAAACTGAAGGTATGTGTTTTTCGGGCTGGTTCTTGTTGTTCGATTGTATACGGCTGGCGATGGCGACTGGGTGTCTGGTGTTTCACAGGAGAGAGAGAAAAAGGGCCTAAAGGCAAATGGGCTCCGCATACCGAAGATGCCTTCGTTCCGAAAATCAGCCAGTCGCACGTCGAATGCGTCTACCATGAGAGTTCCAGCCTGGACCTGCTTTGATCATCGGCCATCAAAGGTATTGTAGAGACACACCGCACAGTTGGCCGATTTAAAAAAAAACACGTCGTAAATCGACGCAGCACCGCGTGAGCCCTAAAAATACACGTTTTGCGACTTTTCAACATACAATTTACCATATTTATAATAATACTATCGAAGAGAATGATACAATAAAATATAGCTTAACTCTTCTACGATAATAATCAGTAGTTATAAATTAAAATTTTCTTCTTTTATATCGAGTTATCTAGGTTACACTTTACCCTTTACTAACTATTTGAAGGAGAGAATGTATTCAACTGGTCATATCTCAGAATATTTTTTATTTCATTATCTATTAAATGGTGTAAAGATTATTAATGTACTTCTTATATACAAGCCTTTTTAGTGAGTGTATAGAAGAACTCACAGAGAAACGCATGTAAATTGTCCATATAGCGACGATGTTTGACCTCTCGCGAGGTCCGTGCCTCTCGCGTTGATCGATATTACATAGAGTCCCAACTTGTATATGGACAATTTACATACGTTTCACTGCGCGTTCCTCTATATACCCCAAAAAAGAGAGAGCACAAACAGGATAATAATAAACAATATACCATTGAATAGATTATGAAATATAGAATATGCTGATATAAGACAGGTTGAATACATTATATTGCTTTATATCGTGAGTAAAGCGTAAAGTCTATCCCTGATAACTCGGTGTAAGAAAAGAAAATTATAAATTTTAACTACTGATTATTGATGTAGAGGAGTTAAGCTATCTAATGGTAAATCACTTCATTTGATAACATTATTCTAGATATGGTTAAATTAATGATAAAAAGTCGCGACATATGTAATTTTAAGTAGGTTTAAGTCGCTTTTTACTGGAAATCGCCCACTGGGCATCCTTTACGCATGCACTCCTCACTAACCATATAACCCATTAAAATAACTACCCGTATAAAAAGAATTATCTTCATTCAACGTTCATTATTTCGGGCACGCCCTTTAGTTTAGAACGGCAACAGAAACAAAAAAAAAACAATATCAATTATAGACGCTGCCATTTGTTTCACTTCCTCTCTTCTAGGATCCGATCCATTTTCAACACAATCATAATTGAAAATAATTACTGATTAACAGATGGTAATTCAGTGTTAAAACATGTTTTCAGGTTAGTTTTGGTTAGTTTATGTTGGGTTAAGTTAACTTACGTTAGGTTCGGTTATATTAAGTTGGGTTACGTTATGTTACTTTAGGTTACGTTATGTTACGTTAGGATACATTAGTTAAATTATGATAGAAAGCAAAAGAAGAAAAGAATTAAAAAGAAATAGCAAAAAATATAAGATTGGAGAATATGTTTGTAAATTTCATGATTTACACAGGACCATTTATCATCGTCTTTTGTCTAATTACGACCACGGACCAGCAATAAATTGCTTTCACTGTTTCAAACCTCACTTTAGACATTAATTAATCATGTAAACAGTAAAATTAATGTTTGAGTAGATTACGGCGCGTTGCCATATAGGATGTAGGGCATTTTTGTTTCTCGAAACGCGCGATGACATCGAGTTTAATTTTTTTGTAACTTTATACGCACGAAAAATGCGAGAGAAGAAATGCTTTAGCCCAGTTTAAAGCATCCGAGCGCAATCTAATTGAAAGCGTTCTTGATGCATTGTGGTGTAATTTATGTGGCGGTGCACGTGTCAGCGGTGTATTCACTACTCCGACACCTGTACACTCGCGAAACAATTTGCGCATTAAAAGTGCATTTATCCCGAGGGGCGCACGAATTAATGCATGTGCACGGCGGCGTTGTCGTCGCACAGGGGACGATTTTACGAAACAAGTGTCTTAAATTGACGCAGCACAGAGTGAGCGTTAAAAATATACTTTTTGCGTCTTTTTATAATGAATTTTACTATATTTAGAATGTTGCTATTGGAATGAATATTAGACCGTTAGATAGCTTAACTCTTAACTTTAATAATCAGCAGTTAGAATTTCAATTTTTCTCTTTTTCCACAGAGTTATCGAAGGTAGACTTTAGCCTTAATTGGCGATATGAAGATGTAAAATGTATTCAATAAGTTATATATCAGCATATTTTCTAGTTCATAGTCTGTTAAATGGTGTATTAGTTATTAACATCTTGCATGTATACGATTCATTTTTTGGGGTGTATATAGAAGCGCGCAGTGAAACGCATGTAAATTATCCATATATGAGTTGTACCTCTGCGTAATTTCATTTGGCGCTAGCCGAACTTATGTACTTGCGTGAGGTGCACGTGATGCGAAAGTCACGGAGGCGCAACTCGTATATGGAAGATTTACATACAGTTGACTGCGTGTTCCTTTATTTACTCTAAAATATAGATCGTACACAAGTAAAATCATAATAAATTCTATACTATTTAATAGATTATTAAATAACGAATATCCTGATATATGACTCATTCAATAAATTTTACTTTTTCATATCGTCAACGTAGGTCAATGTCTAGCCATGATAACTCTATGTAAAAATAAAATATTTTAAATTCTGACTAATGCTAATAGAAGTAGAAGAGTCAAGCTTTCTTATGGTGTACAATTCATTCCGATAATATTATTCTCAATATGATAAATTTACGATTAAAAAGAACGAAATTAGTATTCATATGCGCTCACGTGGTGATTAGTAGATTAAAGACGCTTTTTTCTTCAAATCGCCCACTGGAAGTTGGTGCGCCGCAGCGGTGAATTTGCGGATGTCAAAAGGGCGACAAAAAGACAGCAAAAGCGACAAACTAAATCCACAACCGAACTGATTACACTCTGAGTAACTCAGAAAAATGCGAAAAGAAGAAGAACAGGTGAATTGCTGCGATATTTCCTCGTACATGCTGATAGTGAAATAATTAGCGCTTGTGTATATTACTTTCGTTAAAATTGGTGCTGAGAATAATCTTATTATACTGCTAAGAAAACTGTGAAGTTCAGAGGCGACTCGTCTTAAAAATTCACTGGAAATATAGTAATATAATCAGCCCTTCAAGAATATGCTCATTGTAAGCAAAAATTGTTGACAACAACATAAAATATTAATAATATCTGGCTTGAATATTGTTTTGAAGCTTTCTAACTTTTAACACCACCGAAACGTCACTGATATTTTGCCGAGTTGAATATTTTCAGTATTTCTGACTGCTGTTGTTGGCGTTGTTGTTGTTTCTCGTTTGGAAGTCGGGCGAAATCGAAGGAGATGCCGTGTTTGGAAGAAATCCCCTTGGGCGCATGAGCTCCAACAATGGATGGGAGGCTTATTGCTTCCATTCGCGGCCGAGGGACCGACAAAGCCCCGACAACATGCACTACACACACTCATACACGTGCGCACGCCAGCATCCAGAAGGTGAGGATGAGCATCCCAGAGGCGCGGAGACGGACCACTTCAATTAATGATATATTAAATTAGAAACGTGCCTGCCGTAATGATGTGCGGCGATAATAAATAATAACGAGGAATTGATGGAAACGGCTACAAAATCCGAGTCAACATTAACGTCATCGCTTTTGCGATCTGCGCATAGTTACACCAGCCTGATTTTAGATTTCATTCCCTCATTGATGTTCTTAACATTTTACTTCGTGTAATTTGTTCTTTAGTCGCTGTATACAAGAAATAGGAAGTTATTTTAGATCAGAATCGAAAAATTTCGTTTAATTTGTTATCTATAAAGTTTTGGAAAATCCTAACAAGTTCACATTTATAACTGCTATAACCCTGTTAATAATTAATATAAAGACTTGATATGTACTTCATTCGAAAGAGAATATTTTCTAGTATTTATACTCAAAAGCAAATGAAAACAATACTAATTAAAATGTTTCTTAAGTTTTTTTTAATGTAATGTAAAAGGTTACTGGAGAAGGAGTTTGTAAGGGTGCAGTTAAATGCCAAAAATAAAGGTGATCTACTATTACTATTTAAAATGTAGTTAATGGGATTTGAAATAAGCATTGCACTATTTGTATTTTTACGTAAATCAAACAAAGGCAATTTTGTAAATGCTATAACTTTGTTAATAATTAAGATAGATATTTGATTTTTACTTCCTACAAAAGAGAATCTTTTATTTTAAGCGTATACCAAAACAAATCGAGATACATTTATTGAAAATGTAGTTAATTCGAATTAAAATGGAGCATTCCAATATTTGCATTTTTGGTAAAATTCTGACAAAATCAATTTAATAAATGCAATAACTTGGTTAAGAATTAATGTGGAGACTTGATCCACAGTTTTTAAGAAAGATAATCTTATCTAGTATGTACACACGCGAGAATATCTAGATCGTTTTATTAGAAATATATTTAATGTGAATTGAAATAAAACATTGCAATATTCGATATTTTTTAAATCTTAACAAGTTCAATTTTATAACTGTTATAACATTGTTAAGAATTAAGATAGAGCTTTGATCGATAGTTCATGTGAAAGATTATCTTATCTACAATATGTTTACCTCTAAACTATATTTTGGAAATAGTATTAATCAGTATTATAATGACAAATTCAAAAATAATAATATTTTTACATTTTTTAAGACACGATCGACATAAATTAATTTTACACAGTTTAGAGGCGTATATCAATGTTTTAAGGACCTTCAAAAGAAAATGCCTTATAGTTCTTTGGAATGTAAGATTTTTTATTGTGATTGTGTCATGTTTATTCCCAACATTCGTTGAATCTTTTTAAGGTAATTAGGCGAAGAAGGGTTCGCATTATACGCAATATTTCAATCGAAATGAGTTCACGTTCATAAATCACAACCCAGTTATTACGTACCCATCATTTCAAGAAGCGCGGCAACTCGTCCTACAATAATAGCTCTCACACAATAGAAAAAACAATCCAACACGTGTTCCGACAGGAGAAAAGCATACACGCACTGAAAGATACCGAACAAAACCGACAGTAAGAAATAAAATCAACAATAATGACCATTTACAGGTTGTATATGCCTATGTACATAGTGGCATATAGGTTATTTTATTTTCAGCGTATAACCACAGAGATTAAGCGACATGGGGTAGTACAACCTGTCCGTTAACTTATAATAATACAAATATGGCTGTTGTTGATTGTGAGTGAGCATATCACTGTCACATGGCGTGATATGGACGTAAAACGAAACTTGCTATTATCGTGTTGTTGCTGTTGCAATAATTGAACGGTTGGGCGCGAAACGTAAGCCAAGGGATATTAATTAGTACGAAGAGGCCGGCCGGTGTAATCGACCAAACGGATGGTTGATGGCGGATGAGTCGTCTATGTATGTGCCTCATTCAAGTGCACATACATCGACGAGATATAAGTGTTTGTGTGCGATGCGAAAATGCACTACCAAGGTGTCTAGCTTGATCACTGGCAAAGTGGTATGCAAACCCCATAGAGACCCATCGCATGAAAATATCGCTATCGAAATCGGATCGCGTTCAAAAGCCAAAGCAAAAGCATGCCGCCGTCCGAAAGGAGATTTAGTTTGGGGGCCCGTTACGCCCACATCACACCTGAGTACGGGCTGTATGAAAAACCGTATGAAACGCCGTCAATCGTTATCGATACATCGGACGCACGGCCCGCCATTCGCCTACCTTACGTACCTTGCCATAACATTCTCAATGCATTAATATGTGCATGATTAGCATCTAGAAGCATCGCGTTATTGTTATTGTTTTCTTCGCTTTTATTGCTAATCATAGCAGAGGAAACATGCCGGTATCGGAGGATTATCCTGTTTTAAGACATAATCGCTTTACGTCAGTTTATTATCATTATTAGGTTAAGAAAGGTTAGATTTGGTTGATATTTTATTTTTAAGGAATGAAACGGAAAGTGGCAACATGGCGGAGTTGGATGAAATTGAAATTGAAGACGGATCGATTTTTAATGAAGCTACCAGTCACGAGATGCCGCTATTGATGCTATTCATAGAAGTAGCGAGGAGGGCGCTGCAATCGTTGATGTCTGAGATTCGGTGACTAGATTTGAAACTAGTACATTTTTGGATCACTCTCTTGTTTCAACTGATAATGTTTAACTCACAAATTTTATGTCAGTTTATTCTTGATTTTTTTGGGAGAAGAAAATTGTATGAGGCGGGCGGGTTATCGGGGACGGCGCTGAGGCAGTAACGGGAGAATGGGGGATCGGTAGAAGGGATAATAAGGGTGAGAGTCCGGGAAGTAGAGGAACAAATTAGGCAGAGCCGCTTTAAGGGAAGCGTCTATAGCCCAGGGTATCAGGCAGTACAAATTGTGGGGAGGAGACCGGAATATATTGGCTGAATAGGAAAAAGAGCGACGGAAAAAGTGACTCTATATAAAATGAAAACAAGTATTTTCTTATCCAATATCACCTTAACAAATATTTATCTCAGAATCAAATAAGAGACAGTAAATTGAACCTAAAAAACTACAGACCTTTGAATAACAGCCATTTGCTGGTATTATTATATATTCTTGGAGTTGTTCACTCTTGTTGGCGAGTGTTTGCGCCTGGTTGAGGTGATAAAAGCGCAGGCCGATTTCACAAGCAATCCTGCAAGCTAATTAGTTTCTTTCCGAAGGCTTGTAAATGCCATAAACGACGGAAAACACACACACACACAAACTCGAGTGTGCAGCTATTTGCGACAGCGTTAATGTTATTAGCATAATAAGGCATGCGTGGTGCGTGGCTCATCAAGATGGCGCTGCTGGTTTATTAGTAGAGGGCGCTCTACTGCGTTGGCCGGACTAGCCGGTAACAAATAGTGCGGTGTAGTCCGTCGCGTACACTTTTAATTGCTAAACTAATTTATAAAGGCAGCGCGAATTCCCATAAATCTTGGGTTGGTGCGCCGCACGGGAACGAGTTATTGCAATCTCATTTCATGCATATTTGCGTTTATTAGTAAATGCACTTTTCGAACTTGGGACTCTTGTTAAAAATTTGCTAATCTAGTATGTGTAAGAACAGGTTTCTGTAATTTTGTGATTTTGGATAATTTTTTTGATTGTATCAGATTTACTTACGTAGGAGGAACAAGAACCTTGGTTGCAGTTAGATTCGGGTGGTTTAACAAGGTTTCGATCTGATCTGACATTTCGGCGATTGAAAATATTACTAACAGTAAGTCAATTTAAGTTTGATTGCACTAGTCTAGGATGACTTCAGTGGTTTTGGTTTTAGAAGTGCTATCGGGGTCACCAATTTGTTGTTCCTCAAATAATTGCCACGCCCCTAAAATATATGCACTTTTTTTAATGTGGCGTGTAGAACGCCGCAAACATAATAAGTAAATATACATTGTGTTAATTATAAAGTAAATTATATTATATCAAGATATCTTACATAAATTGGAGAATTAGGATATCAAAACAAGATTAACAATAACTCAAATTAAGTTTGATTGCACTAGTCTAGGATGACTGTAGTGGTTTTGCTTTATAAAATAACATCGGGGTCACCAATTTGTAGTTTCTCAAATAATTACCAGGCCACCAAAATAAACACATTTGGGTTATCAAAAACATTAATTAAGAATAACTCAATTTATGTTTGATTGAACTAGCTTAGGATGACTTTAGTGGACACATAACACATAACTAGCAGATATTAAATTGAAAGCAATGGGAAGCAATGGGGATAGTGATTCGATATGAGAAGAAGGTACGTGATATGGATGTCGGGAGGGAAGTAGGGTATATATGGGAATGGTGCAGCACGGCGGATACGAATAGATGGGGAGAGCGACGGCGCAAGACACTTGCAACAGTTAGGTGGTCGGAGGTCCTGGCTATAAGGAGTGGCAGGTAATCGGGAAGGTTGCGCAATGTGTCATGAGAAGAGATTTGAGGAATGAAGATAAACGATTAATAGCGAGGGCAAGATGCGGATCTGAGGAAAGAGGAAGGAACACATGGATGCCAGAGGAATATAGAAGGTGTGCGATGTGCAGTAGGGGGTGGGACACATGGGACCATTTGGTGAGCGAATGCAAACGAATAGAGGTGTTTGGAAAAAGAGGAGGAAAGGACCCAAGGGCACTGGCGGAATGGTTGTGTGAGACAGGGAAAGGGATAGATTGGATACGGAGGGTGTTAGGGGGAAGGAAAGAGGGAGGCGTGCAGTGTACAGCAGGCGTGGGCATATTGCAATTGTTGTTCTTTCTTTGTTCTTTTTTTGTATATTTTAATCAAATAATTAACTTGCCACCAAAATATACATATTTCGTTAAATGAATATCAATTAGTTTTAATCTGAATAAATATTAATAGTCCCATTATAAACTAAATTAAATATTTTAACTTGAAACTCCACAATAAATTAAATTATGTCAAGATATACAAAAATAATAATGATAAAATTAAGATCGTACCTTCTACGGATAATAATAATCGCTCATAATATATTATTTAACTAGCATGTCAAAAGCAATTTTGCATGTGTTCGTCGTCCAACGTAATACATACATGTTCTTCTTCACCTTCTCGTTTCCGATCCGTCTTAACCAATACTTTTTTAACCTCTCACTCTTCGACGACCACATGCGGCACTTATTTCACGCACCTTGCACGTATTTTAACACCACTTATCCGCGCCTTAAAATCCTTAAAATATTAAATATTTTCAAGCATTCTGTAACATCGTTGCTACTGGCCATCCCCATACTCATCATTGGGAGGCAAAATCGGCTAATTTCGCATAAAATATAGGCAAATTGATTGCGTACACGTGTAGTAATGAGGGCTGTAGCCTTTTTTATGCTCAATCGCATGACGTCTTTTCGCATACTTTATCATCGTGTTGCATCCTGCTAAACTGTGCGCAGGCCTAACGCAGCGTGCACCTATTGTGAATTATGATAATCACGTGGATAAATAATCGCCGCCGTTAAACGCCAGTGTAAGCTGGGTTGCGCACGGTGGCGCTGTGCAATTTCAGATGTAATTGGCAAATAACGCGTGCATGTATGTATGCTTGTGCGCGCGCGCTTACCGCACTTACGTTTGCTCCTCCAAACAGGTAAACAGGTGAGTATGCAACATGGCGCATCATGTATAATGTTTACTCAGAGTGCGCAATCGCAAATTGCATCTACACAAGAACACTGGGCATTGTCAAGCTAAGAAACAGCGCAACATGTTGCGTTATTAATGACAATTTGTATTTAAATCCACTGTAGTTTAATGTAATTATGTGTTGTCTTTGGGGGCAATCATTATAAGTTCGGATCATTTTTATTTAAGTTTAGTTAGATTAGGATCGGTTATGTTAAGTGAGATTACGTTAGGTTAAGTTAGGTTAGACTTGGTTAGGTTAACTTAGATTTGGTTAGGTTAGGTTAGATTAGATTAGATTAGGCTAGGCTAGGCTAGGTTAGGTTAGATTAGGTTAGGTTAGATTAGATTAGATTAGATTAGATTAGGTTAGGTTAGAATAGGTTAGGTTAGGTTAGTTTAGGGTAGTTTAGGTTAGGTTAGGTTAGATTAGGTTAGGTAAGATTAGGTAAGATTAGGTTAGGTTAGGTTAGCTTAGGTTAGATTAGGTTAGGTAAGATTAGGTAAGATTAGGTTAGGTTAGATAAGGTTAGGTTAGGTTAGATTAGGTTAGATTAGGATAGATTAGGTAAGATTAGATTAGGTTAGGTTAGATTAGAATAGGTTAAATTAGGTTTGGTTAAGTAAGGTTTAGTTAAGTTTCACAGCACATATTATCGACTAGGCTGCGCTAACGCCGAAGGTAAAAACGAAAATAGACTTGTGCCAAACCTCAGAGGATACAAAGCGAACAGAA
>WSZQ02000004.1:3830968-3851498 GCA_019419845.2 Weissflogia rhopalogaster | reverse complement strand
AGGAGTGTACTATTTTCTTCGGTGGAGTCGCGAATATGCTTATGCAACCATCTTGACGGCCTCCAAAATGGAGGGGTGTCTGTATTATTTGATTGCTTTATTAAATTTCTAAATAATTATTAAGACGGATTATTCGTTTTACAGTTTATTTTGTTGAAACTTTTTAGAATATACATTTATATTTAATTTTACGAAGTGAATTGTTTGTTGGGCGACATTTTGTCACTCAAAGACGAAATATTATTCCACCGCATATCCACTGCGGGATGGTCTAGCAGATTAATTAGTCAATTGAGTTAAGATGAATTAAACATGTTTAATCTTGAATATTGGAGGTGCTCGCATGTAAATTATTATTGTATTCCAATTGGTGTTTGCTTCCTAACGATTGTATTTCTGTCGTATTTGCCGAAACTACTTAAACAATTCCTTGTTGGTAGATGATCGCCATTGATTCTTTTAGGTCCCAGTAATATTGAGGAATGTTGTACCCCAATTGTGTTGTCACTTGAGGAATGCGTGTTATGTAACGTTGAGACGGAAGATCTGTGAACGTGGTGTAGTGAAAAGTACACTGCTTCAAGTAACAACAGAGTTTATTACAAAGTAACAAGTGTAAGTGCCCAACACTGCTGACCGCGTAGACGTAGACCAAAGAGAAGACGTTGTGTTCGTGAGTGTGGTCAAGAACCACGTGAAAAAAGTTAGGAAAATATTAGACGTTCGGAGCTGCTCTTGAGGGGGTTGAACTTTGGAGGTTGTTAGATTGTTAGCGGGGCTGGTGATTGGTTAGTGAGGACTTAAGTAGGATTGAGGGAGGTACCAAGTCGAGCGAGAGAGACTCGTGTCGGTGCGCCTTGGCAACGGGGACGCTCATGCGGTGTAGAAAGTCCGTCGTTCGGAGAAGTGCAATCGAACGGCGAAGGGTACCGCGGTGCTATAAAACGGACGTAACTGTCCAAGGGTTTTAAACTTTAGTGGGGCCGTGTCGGGAAGAGCAATTCTAGGAATGAAAAGTAGAAGCACAATAAAGCAATAAAAGTAAAATAGCCACACACTAATTAATAGAACGTTAATTATAAATAGAATATTTCGACGTCCTTAATATTCATTAAACAACTAGATAGACTTAATACTCTACTAAATGTATGAATAACAAACTTACATTGTACAGTGGTGGCATGTGGTGAAGGTAACCAGTAATTGCGACCAATACAATTCGCAATTACTCGCTGAACATCAGGGCACAGGAATCCCAAAAGTCTTAGAGAATTGAATCATTGCCGTCGAATGATACACAAAAGCGGCTTTCCGCGGTGGGCCCACATTTTTATAATCCGCTCATAGAGGCATGTTCGCAAGATACACTTAAGTAAACACAAAATGTTCACGCGGAAAAGTATACATCAAATTCGTAATTGATGGAAATGCTTTTAACGATTTTAACAATGATTCATATTTATAGGTTAAGAATTGAAACATGTACAAATTCGAGATAAATCGTATTTGTTCGGTGCATCAAAGCACCACCAAGGTTTGTAGGATAAAGTTAAACGCTATCCATCTTCTTCAGGCTTACTCGGATAACCCTGCAGCAGAATAATTGCCGAGGCTAGGAAAAGAAAATATATTGCAGCCTCGGGTGTAGAAAAAGGTCGGTCCAGGTAGAAAATATTGGAGGGTCTAAGAAGTACATGCAATGGTTATTTTGGGTTGGCTTTGGACGAACATTTGGTTAGTGAGAATTTTGGAGAACAGATATGGGAATAGAGGTATAGAAAAATAGTTGAAAAATTGTAAATACTAGAGCTAATGCATGTCAAAATGTGGCGGGAAACGCCACAAATACTTTAAATAATCATTATTTAAAAGTTTATAATCGATATTTGTACGTTTTCTATTCATAGAAAATGATCAAGTGAAATAATAATTAATCTTACTTCCTATGAGTCATTCTGTTTCCTTTCATGCCAAAGTTTGTACTGTGTCATTGTACAATCTTTTGTAATTGACACAATTCAAGTTTACACAAAGCAAGGTTAAACCATTTAACAATGTGTTAATTGTTTATCACTTTTATGATTTAGGCAGGTTATGTAAAACGCTTATATTGAATGAAATACACCTATCCCCTGATTTACACGGTAGATACGTTCCAGAGAAAAACGTGTAAATCGAAAATTGAAAATTTTCAAGTCAAAACCGTGCAAATCGAAGTCAACCAAATAGTAATTATTTTATACTTTTAGGTTTCCATCTTTGGTTTTTGCATTTTCTTTGTTCTTTCCTTTTTTAAAGGCTGCTCGAGGTGAAATAATCGCCGAAATTGTTCTAACTTTCTAGGAATCCTGATATTTCCTTAAAGAAATGCGTATAAACATGGTTTAAACTTTGAAATTGGCACTTTTGATGATTTAATTGTTTATTCATATATTTTTTATAAGAATAGTTATAAAATAGAGTATACTAAACGAAGGACGTTTCTTCATGTTTTTATTAATAACCTGGACAAACTGACATAACCAAAAACCTTTTAAAGTTAATCCATAATCCATTTAAAGTTAGTCATTTATTGTACTAACAATAAAACCGCCTGATTATAATCATCAAATCAAAATACTTTCACTCAAAACTTTACAAGCGATAAAAAGCCGTAATCTATTTTATAATTTTAATGACATAACCTTAATCTGACTTTATAATTAATAAACAAAGTTTTGTAACGTCTTTCTCTTATCACTTGGCTTTCTCTTATCCCTTTCATGATATTTCAATATTTCCCCCCAATTTTGCATATCTCTGATTTCGAAGCTTTTACAATCCGCTTTTTACGTTTTTTTTTTATCGTTTATTCAACCTTTTCCACCATTCTTCTCTTTCCTATATTTCGAGTTTAATTAAATTCGTAGCTCGAAGCTATTATTCGCCCGATTCGCGTGTTAATTGGAGCTCGACGCGACGTGTTTTCCCGCTGTACAGCTGAATTTGATTCCGCTTTTCCGACCTGGGTGCAAACAAAAATCCGGCTGGAAATCGAACACCCAGCGATCTTAACAAACGATGCGAAATCTATTCGCACACGCGAGTACAATCCAGAACTAACAAGGATTTTATACTTTTTTTACATGTTTTAATCGTTTTTCGATACTTGTGTTTTTTTTTTGTCATTTTATAAACTTTTGTTATTGCAACATTATTGAATCAGGTTTTGAGCAATTTTGAGCATTGTTTCGATTAATGGTGGGTGAGTTTTTGTATTTATTGAGCGTATTTTTTTGAATTTATATAGCGATGGAAAATCTGATAGGCAATAGGGTCAAATATATTACTGTATCATCATTTTTATTTCTAACTTTGCATGATTTCATTTTGTAATATTGTAATCATTTTGAATATTGTATAATTTGGTGCAATAATGAGGAGTCTTGCTCTCTCTCTCTCTCTCGCTCGCTCTCTCTGTTTACAATATCCGAATACTTAGAAACACAAAATCTCTTGAACATAGACTAATTTCTACGAATACAAGAGTTTTGAACATGCATGAACTGTTGTGTGTGTGATTATTTTTCATATTACTGAAATATTTGTGATACGAATGTATCACAAGTTTTAAGTAATCTAATTCAAACAAACTATATTTAATGAGAACTCGATCCATACAAGATGGGCATTCTGTAACATGCAGAATGGACAATATTTTCGAGGAAAGTTTGAGTTTCAAGTTTTAGTTCCACATTTTGCCGCTACGTGGCACCGGTCGGACCCGGTCCTCTTAATGTTTTAAAAACCTCGAATACCCCGAAACAGTATCTAAGGCGGCTTTACATACAGTGTGTAACTGAAACGAAGAAAATTGGCAATGAATATATCAGAGGTTACCCAGAGTTGTATGAAATTTGCCAAGATACGTATTGCAAATTGATTTTGTATTTATATTTATTTAGCGATGGAAAATTAGATCTTGAAGAATTTCGTCTTATCACACGTGCCCTTTTCCGGAATGACCGTGGGAGGATCTACACTTTGGAGGAACCTAAAATGAAGGAGATTTTCAACGTCTTTGATCAAAATGGCGATGGTTTTATTGATATGGAAGAGTTTACGTTCTGTTGGAATCATTGGATTAAAATTGTAATTATGCTGCTAAATTTTAAATATTTTTCTAGATTTATCCTCTAAAATCCTTTTGTTCAACGTCTCAGTGAATTTCAACCTAAGATACTCCAAGGTACCTTTCCCCAATCTAATTGTATCCAAAACATTAACCGAAATTACCATAGTACATTTGTAAGCGTGTGTCGCGCGATTTTAATTCGTTTTCTATTTGCACTCGCGATTATATACCCGAGCTCTAAATTAATAGCCACGGTGCAGGGTCTCTCCTCAGTAGCGTCGCGTGGTTGGCACCCCTACTCGTTATCATGGCACACAGGACACCAAATTAAAATACCGATCAACAATCAGCGCGTCACAGCGCTGCACAACATCCTATAAACTTCTGAATGATTTTGAGGTGTTGGTCCTTCGAACCGGATTAGATAGACTTGTCTGACATTTCAGACTATTCGAATTCAACGAACTGTAGAAACTATTTAAATGAACAAATTATATACAGATCGTTAGACCAATAGCGGTATTCCTCGTCATCGACGTACAGAACGACTTCATCAGCGGCACTCTGAACATCAGTAATTGCTCGGCTCAGCAAAACGGTTTGGACGTTGTCGAACCAATCAATCGCCTCCTTGCAACGGTGCAGTTCGACGCCGTTTTCTACTCCCTCGACTGGCATCCCAGCGATCATGTCAGCTTCATCGACAACATCCATCTCCGAGAAATACATTCCACCAGCCCGATGACTGCTGAAACGGCTAAAACCTATGATACCGTCATCTTTGCTGGTCCACCACCAATGAAGCAACGCCTATGGCCACGCCACTGCGTTCAGGATACATGGGGATCGGAATTACACAAAGATTTAAAGGTATTTTCAAAATTTTACCTCAAAGATGTCTACCAACTCCATAAATCCTTTCTCATAGAGTGACTAGACACAATTATATCCCAAAAGTTTATCATATCAACGTTCCAACAGTTAACTGCACTTAATTTAACTTAATATAACCTAAAATTACCCATTTTTTTTAAATATAACCTAATTTAACTGAATATAACCTAATATAATTTCAAACATGTTAAACTTGAATCAATATAACCTCTGCAACCACTTTCGAAGGTTAGATAGCCGTGAAAAGAGGTTTACATGGCATGCTGATGGAAAACAATGTATCACTTTCCATGTTTTACTTCCCAAAAGTATGTTTAGATGCGGTTATGTCATAACAATGTAACTTTTCGATGTTGGGTTTTCCAAGTGATGAATTTGTATTGGTGTTACTTGAAATTATACGGCGCTGGCACCACGCCAGCCGGTATTCAATGCGAATTCAACGTTTCTATTCAAAAGAATGGAAAATTTTGCATTTTGTGGATTACACTGCGGGATTAATGGTCGCACCATTCAAACCTGCGTTGCAATCGTTAATCATTCGCATGGAAATCAACAAGCCGAACAAAATGTCGAAAAGGAAAAATGACTCCAGGCTGGGAACATTTGTATAAATTCATAAATACTAATCAGACTCTTTATTGCATATTTTTACCTATTTCTTTACAGTCTTCTAGTCTGTTAGAAGAAAAAAAAAACTATTCACATCATTTTTGAGGTAAATTTATTGAATGTAATGATTTTTTTCATCGAAAGCGAATAAAGCAGAAATTACCTTTTCTAACGCTTTCAGAAGTTAACATTTGTTCCAATTTCTATCAGGCAATAGATATATTTCAGTCTAGACAGTTTTATGAAAATACTATTTGAGAAAGTTTTAAAGATAGATTTACGACTATTTTTGTCATTTTTACCGTGTTTAAACGTGCTTTCACACTGTGTATAACCAATTCTAAGAAAATTGACAATATATATGATATATAAGAGAATGCAAAGATTTGGAAGGAATTTGTCAAAATACACCACATGAAACTTTAAAATGATTTCAAAGTAGACAAAAATGACTAAATGTACCTAATACATACAAAGGATCAAAGAGAGCTTTCACACCACTGCGAGGGAGTAAATCTAAAGTATTTGATTATATCAGTAGAGTAATGAGATTCAATGTAACTTTCTTATCATGTTTATGGTTAAATTTTGTGTGATTTCCACATTCCAAGTTTTTTTTTGTTTGATTTTACCGAGCATCGACTGCTATGGTCATTAGTTCTATTCAATCCTTTTTTCAATGTAATTAGTCATAGTAGAGACTAACACTATTGATAAGGAGAAGAATTCACTTTAATATGCATCCCCACCGAGAATCGAACCCAGGACTGCGCCACTTGGCTGGACACAAGTTATTATGACTATTTTTACTATATTTAAAGGGTCTTTTACACCGGATATAACTTAAACTAAGCACTAAATTTAAACTTAAAAACTAAAAATTAAATTTAACTTAAAGCATTAAATTAATTCGAGACTTGATAAATATTACTTATTTTTGGCGTTCCACCCCCTATGGATTATTGTCTGTTAACCGCTCTGAACACTGTGCATATGGTTTTTTCCGGGTACCGTTGCAAGCGGATCCACCAACCTTCGTTCAGTCAGGAGTTCGCGGACGGGGCCTTAGCCTCTTGTTAAATGGGGAGACCAAGTGGTCGCCCATCCAACGCGTAGCCACGTCCGACGTTGCTTAACCCTGCCGTGATCTAACAAGTACCGACGAGGCAGGCCGCCGCTGATAAATATTACTAAATACACTTACTACATACAACTGATATGTAAGAGGGCTTTCACACCACTGGGAGAGAGTAGAGCTGAAGTATTTAACTCTATCAGTTGAGCAGACATATCAGATATATCACTACATATCATTTTTAAAGGTATTTTTGCAAGATTTTAAGATTAGCAGTTAATGTGATCATTTTGGTCATTTCTGCTGAATCTAAAGGGGGGTTTCACACCGTATGTTACTAAAACCGAGAGAATTGCCACTGAAGGTACAATGTACACCCGATAAAAATTACTAAATGCACTTAATACATACAACCGATATTTAAGAGGGTGATATGAACAGGGAGGGAGTACAGATGAAGAATTTGATCCTATCTGTTGGGCAATAGGATCAGATATATTACACTATCATCATTTTTATAACTATTCTTGCAACATTTCTAGATTAGACGATTTGTGGACTTTTTGGGCATATTTACTGTATTTAAAGGGTCTTTCACACTTTGTATAACCAATACTAAGAAAATTGACAATGAATATATAACAGACTGCGAAGATTTTGATGAAAGTTGTCAAAATACACCATGTATATCAACTTGAAACTTTAAAATAATTCCAAATTATATAAAAAATACTGAATATACCTACCATATATAAGAATATATAAGAGGGCTTTCCCATTAAATACGAGAATAAAACCTAAACTAAAAATCGTGGTTTCAAAGTAAAGTTTGCTACACTCTAAAATGTTCTCGTCTTTCTTGAAATTACGATATTTTAAGAAAGGCGAGAACATTTTAGATTATTTATTATGGAGATATTTCCCCACATTTACACTTTCAATGTCCAATTGTCAGAGAAAAAAACCCCAACCTCCTGATTAAATGACCTACGACCTAATCTAAATCACTTTTTGAAAAAATCTACTAGGTTCTGAATCACGCAATAAAAATCTACAAAGGCACCAATCCCGAAGTGGACTCATACTCGGTGTTCTGGGACAACAAAAAGCTGACGGAGACGACTCTCAGCGTGCAGCTGCGTATGAAGAACGCTACCGATATTTATATCTGTGGGCTGGCGTACGACGTGTGTGTAGGTACGTTTCGGGTCACATTCATTCGACGGGCTATTTTGAGAGAATAGACTTTAATTCATCGCATATCATTTACATAACCATAACATAACCTATTTTTTGTCGTGTGCGTGCGTTTAGGTGCCACCGCCGTAGACGCGCTTGCGATTGGCTATAGGACTATCCTAATGGACGACTGCAGTCGTGGCGTCGATCTACTCGACATCGAGAAGACGAAGAACACGGTGATCAAGAACAACGGCGTGATTGTCAACTCTGATCAGGTGAAGGCGATGGTCGAGGGCCGAGATCGACGACCCGAGCTCGGCTACAAGCTGGCAATGGAATTGAAAGCTAATCTTGTGACCTCATAAAAATGCACAGGAACTCTTTGCTATTTATATAGTTGTTTCCATGACTTAAGCCGACGTACTTAATTTAGTCTAGTTTACTTAGTATTTTCAGTGTTGTTTTAGGTTATAAGCCTCTAAGGACTGTCAGCCTTAGGTCTGACATAATTGCTCCATGTTCTAACCTCTTTTTTTCTATATTGCACCCTTTTATTCCATATTATAATCTCTTGTTTTCATGTTGTAACTTTCTTTTTGTCTTATTCGGAGTTATATCTAGTTTTTTCTTGCTTTAGTTTGAAACTTAAATTATACTTGGTTTATTTAGGCTAAATTTAGTCCTTTAAGATTTTAATTGAGGTTCTAGGTTAGGTTTTTAATAGATTGCTATAGAATATAAGCTGAATAAAGAGATTAATTTGATGTATGGTGTGATTTTTGTTGAAATTGACGCCTTCGACTACCTCACACCCGAAATTGGCATGAAACATGCGAAATTCCCAAATGTCAAGAGGTTAATAACGTTGTGGTTGGAAGTTTGTGCAGCACCACCTGGCACAAAACAAAAACAAACTTCGAGGCAAAAATTGGTGGGGACTTTTCCAAGCCGGCGACCAGCGATCGGCGTTGGAGAGGGACGAGGAGGGTGAAGAGACCCTCTTGACGTCACTACCAATCCGGGCGTTTTATATTTCCATCCAGACCCCTAGCTGCGGAGCCTTTTATCTGTAACTCCAGTAGGTCTAGGACTTTGTAGACATAAAGATGGATAGCATATGTTTAGACGTTATTGACTTAGATTTAGTTCCTAGTGCCTAGTTCAATAATGTTTAATTTTTGAGATTTCAAACGAGGTTTACTGAGCGTTTAGGCTTCACTCTGTAGCTTCAGTAGATTCTCAGGTTCCAAGAATTCGGTTCAAAAGTCCAAAAATGTGTCTAGGTTTAGGTGTTGGTATTGGGGAAAGAATATTTAGGATCATGTCAAGACCTTAAAAGTTTTGTCACAATTCTCTACATCTCATAGGTTTTTGTATCTGTATCTCCCTCTGGAGCAAGTAATCTGGTCTTTTATTTGTACGCTAGGAGCTCCTTGGTTCTTGGTTCCTTGGTTCCTTGGTTCTTGGCTCCTGGGTCCTTATAATCCTAAAGTTGTTGGAGTTCGAAAGTACTTTTAAACCGAGGCTTTGGGTTTAACATTTTCATATTCCTAGGTCGTCTTGAAGTTTCTATCTGAAACTGCTTGATTTCCTTGAGGCTGAGGGATAGAGAGATTTCATAGGTACTTAAAAACTGTATATCTCTGCAGATAGTTTAAAGGTTGCTAGTGTACAGGAAGTTTGGAGAGACAATTTAAGATCTTAAATACACTTAATGGCGATCCTTCCGTTATTCTTTACTGGTCATGAGTTTTCATGTTCTGGAATTAGAAGAAGTCATTCTATCTGTCACCGCAGGAGTTGCAACCTGCAATTCTGGAAGAGTATTTCGAGGGTACATTGTAAAGAGAATATTCAGAATTACAAACACATGACTTTTCAAGTCTTGACGTCATGCTGAAAACCAGGGATTTATATCGATAACTATCCCTGGATGTATCTACAACTCCAGCCTCCTTTCCTCCTTACAGGCAGCAAAGGGGTAAAGGTGTTAGGGACATTTGGATAACACTAGACTTTCAAAATGTATCTAAGGATAATAGAATACTAGATATTCACGAGGGAATCTCCTGGACATCCCTATGATCCCATTTCTTCCGACACTACATGTTCGCCGCGCATTTGGGTTATTGGGGAATCGGCGCGTCTCGCTTGGTGGCGGTTTCGGCAGTATACACGGTAGAGGGGAGCGTCCCGGGCCCGGGGACCGACGCCCGCGCCACATGCGCCGATGGGCGGCACGCGCGCGCCTTGATCAATACGCCGCGCATCTCACCGCCGCTGCCGCCGTCGATGTTGGTGCGACGGTGGCCGTGCAGTCGTCAGCCGTCATCCGCTCCGCGCGAGATATCCCGCAGCGCGTCCGCATCTCCCATTCACCCTCCCGGCCCGCCAAACAGCGCCAACAAACTCTGGTCCATCAGAGCGTTTGTCACCTGGTGACCATGTGGCAGTGACTCCATCATTTCCATCCAGTGTGAGTGTGTGTGTGTGCGTGCGCGAGTGGCGGTCTATGACCGGTGGCACCAGGTGCCAGCAGGACCGCCTCCAAGATGCATCTGCACACGTTGATTGTGATCGTCCTACATGTATTCCACTTCTCGTTGTAAGTGCAGCACACTGTCTTTTTGGGGAGGTTCCTAAAACATTCGGGGGAACACAGACTTCAGGGGAACATCCCTGAATGATCTGGACCTGGTTCTAACGGACCTGTGCTTCTGTTTTGCAGTTGCTCAAATGTCAAAGTCAACTTTCGCGAAAAAGAGAAAGAGATCCTAGATCAGATCCTCGGTCCGGGACGCTACGATGCCCGCATTCGTCCCGCCGGTGTAAATGGCACAGGTGAGTCCTTCCCAAGCAACACCCATCAATGCTGTTATTCGATCCGGTTTGCCTCAACATTTATTTATCGGGCCTTCCAGCTTATAAGTTAAGATTACTTTCCTGTTTCGGTTGGGTTTTTTGCGTTTTGTCTTTTCGGGGGGCCTTGCGTCTGCGTTCGATAGATGGCGCTCTCCGCGCATACTTACCAAACACAAAAACATTGCAAATTTTATTTTGTGAATGTAACCCACGCTCTGTCTCTCTCTTGTATCTCTTGTGTCCTCATCGCAGATGGGCCGGCCATCGTGCGAGTGAATCTCTTTGTGCGCAGCATTGCGACGATTAGCGACATCAAGATGGTAAGTGGCGAGTGCGCGCGCATCACGACCTCAGCGAGCTTTCACTAAGCAACTATAAAGTTACACTCCCATCTCAACAAAAACAAATTCTCACTAAATATTGTTTCCGTATCTCTTGCGTTCTGTAGGCGTAGTACCTGGATCTAACCGGTTCGAAGGACCATCAACTCTCTAGATGGATCATAGAAGAACATTCTACGACCATCCACCGGTTATATACAGGTACTAAGCACCCGTAGGTGATGACAATCGTAATGACATGACATAGTTTGTGATATGACTTGATTGCTGAATGCTCCTCTTCCTTTTTTCTCGAATAGAAGGTTTTCTGGTCCACCGAACGAGATAAGCAAAAAAAAAAACAAGAGTCGCTGCTCACCGCCGCCCCACAAAAAGTGTCTTTATAGTACGTCTAGTGTCTAACAAGTTCTAACAAATTGGTCCTCGGCCAATCAACTCCGTCCAAGATCTAAAACTCGCCAGTCTTAATTTACTCTACTCTGTTTTTGTCATCTCTTCTACTTTCTTATCTTCTTTCCCACCCCTTTTGTGACTGTTTCTCGTTAACATAACCTCGGTTTTCAACCCTAATGGTTCAAGCCTGATCAGTGTTGTCAGCGAGCGTGTGGCGAATTGATGTGCAAACTAATGTGTGGTTCTTTTCACCTTTCGCCAGATGGCCCCGCTATTGTCAGGGTCAACATATTTGTGAGAAGTATCTCAAAGATTGATGACGTGACCATGGTAAGTGGCTGTTGGCAGCAGGGAATGATTATCCTTACAAATTTACCAAATACGTTACCTACATATAAATATCTCTCTCTTTCTCTCACTCTCTTCCCACCCTTATATAAATACTTCCGTTTCTTTCTTACTCTCTATCTCTTATAAATAAATATAAATACAAACATCTATAAATATACATAGTATGTGTAGTGGATTGATTTGAGTGATTTGATATCTTTTGATAATGATACTGATATGCTAGACTATAGCCTCATCTTCTTCATCTCTTTCTATACGGGACGGCGTGCTTTCGGTGTCCAAACGAGAAACAACTCTTTACAAAACGATCATCTTTTGTTTGTTGAATAACTGCATTATACATATATTGCCATCTTTTGGTTGGTCCCATTAACTAACATTGAGAAGAGTGTATAATCATCGTTTGTTTACTGTTTTTCCTGTTCGGTGTGATTGATATTGGTATTGAATGGGTTGTATGGGTGACGTTTGCATGCCTCCCCTCTGACCGTGCGAGACGTGATTGGAGGTAAAGTAATGGAGGTGTCCGAAACGAGAGGTGTTAGTAAGAGGAGGTGTCAGGAAGGGGAGGAGTTGGAAATGGGAAGAGTGGAGAATGGAAGGTGTCAGAAAAAGGAGGGATTAGAAATGGGTGGTTTTAGAAAAAGAAGGAATTCGAAGTAGATAGAGACTTCAGGAGGAGGTGTCAGGAAGCGATGGGCTCAGGAATGGGAGGAGATAGGAGGGAGAGTAGCTATAAGTAGGTGGACTCAGAAAAGTGAGGACATGAACAGGAGAGAAGCTAGAAATGAGAGGATTCTGAAGGGAAGGAGTCCGAAAGTGAAAGAGTATAAATTGGTGGAGTCAGAAATGGCAGTAGTCACAAAGGAGAATAATTCGAAAAGAGAGAAGTCAGAAATGGGTGGAGACCTTAGAAATGGCAGGACTCAGCAAGGGCATAGGCATAAATGGGAGGATTCAGAAAAGAAAGGATTCAAAAATGGAGTAAGACAGGAAGGGGAGGATTCATAAATGGGTGGAAATCGAAAGTGGCGAAATCCGAAGTGGAGGAATCCTCAGAAAGGGGAGGGTCAGGAAAAGGAGAGGAGTACCGTAGGGGAAGAGTTGGAAAGGGAGTAGTTGAAGGACTGAGAAAGTGGGGGAGTCAGAAATAAGATGAGTCGGAAAGGGAATAAGTCAGAAATGAGAGGAGTCAATAATGGAAGAAGGCAGAAATGTCAATAATGCGGGGAGGGGAGGGGGGGTAATATTACAGACCTATTGTGAATTACTATACTTAACTAAATGATGTAAACCTCTATTTTCGTTTATTTCATATAAGTAGGAGGAGTCTCGATAAAACTAAAGGTAGCAGCTTTAAAATAATCGGAGGAGTTTCACAAAAATGGGAGGAGTCAGATGTACATAATCGTATTTAACTGAGCTGTTTGTTCTCTGCCTTTCGCAAGATAGCCCCGACGGTCCGACCATTGTATTCATCAACTTCTTTCTGCGTTCAATCAGCAAAATTGACGATTACAAAATGGTGAGTCGCCGGCCTCTCTGCCAGTCATGTCTCTCAAGCCCCACCCAGTGTCTAGCAGTGGTAGTGCCCACTGCCTTGAGCAATTCAAAGCTCAGTATACATAACTTAAAAATAGCGTGTAACCCATGAAAGAAAGTGTACATAACCGAAGATATTTGCTGTTCACCCGCCATCCAGCATCATACAATTTTTGCTCACATTCTCACCCTATCGCTAAATTTTCGTCTGTACACTTGCATTCAGACGAACTTACCATACTCACGCAGCCTCACCACACTCTCTTAAACACTAAACAACCAACCAATCAATCAGCGCATCGAGCTAAAGCCCACAAACCACGCCCGCAACGCACACGCCTTTAAACAACTTGCGCTCGAGATGACCAATCAACGCCTCTTGTGACGATTGTGTAACTGTGTACTAATGTGGTGTGACCAACAGCAAGCAGAGCTAGGTGGCGCTCTTCGCCCGTCTTTGTTATCCTATCCGATGCGACTCTGTATAGTTTTAAGCGATTTTCTTTCTCTTTCACCACAATACCTGCACAATAAAGGGGGCGGCGGCGTGGAGGTGTTTGGGCATTGTACCGACCGGCACCAATCGCAGAGCGCGCATGCATTTCTCGTATGTGTTCAATGTGTCTCGTCCGTTGTGCGCACGCGCTTGTTTGTTAAGTGTGGTTGCTAAAACCATCCTCGGCGAGGTGGTCTCATAACTCACCAACACAAAGATGGTGTGAGCTGGTATTCATTAGTTGTAGTTATAACTCATTGCATTACCTTATCTAGATGTACGAGTAGTGCTTTCTATCATTAGACACGCCTACCTTCTTTGGAGGATGGTAGTATGTTTCTTAGGACACTCTTCTAGATATGATATCCTTGCCATGTTTGGCAAGGGCAATCACGGACTTTAAATCCATCCAAACTTCTAGTGTCACATTTCCTTCGATGTCCTTTTTGGGGAACACAGGAATACCTTGGGGCATGGGAGTGCCCCAAAGTCCATGTTCTATGTTCTAGGGCTCCTCTTTTTTATGTCCCTACACTAAACCATTAACCCTTGAGTTTTGCACATTAATCTGTCCTCCTGAGACCTCCTTATTTTTAATATCCGTCACAAGTTCATGAGCTAAATAACGCATCAAGAGCTGACTCACTTGACTTTTCGCTCCTACCAGAGTCACAGAAAGTCGAGGCCACTCCTACAGACTCTCCTTTTCTACTCTTTGGTAAGACAATTACCGAAGTAAACATTTTTGATAATACATTCTGGAGTCCACTAAATAAGACTCACTCTGGACAAGTTTACTCTCCTCTCCCTAGAATAAATTGCTTACTCTGTCCTCCAGTATTCCATGATGTATAATAAAGAAACACATTTGGACACTCCTATTGTTCCGAAGCTCCCCTTTTAACATCCCCAAGACTAGACTAAATCACCCAACCTAAAACATCTCCAAACACACTCTTGAGGTTGGTTAGAGGTTATTTAGGACTCCTACAGTCACGCCCTCAAATGAGTCATCAAAGACTCTGAGCCAAATTTACCACTTCTAGTATCAAATTACTAATATTTTTGGACACATCCTTTGTTCTATAACTCATTTTTTATGACTATCTGTTCCGTTAATCATTGACTCTGCAGTCCTGCACATTGGTGTGACCTCCAAAATGCCTTATCATTTTTATCCCCGCCATTAATCCCTCCCCTCTACAGAGTCAAATAACTTATCCCGAGAGCAAACCTTGACTTTTAATTCACTCCTACCAGAATGAAAACAAGTCGAGGCCACCCTTGTAGGCATTCGCTGAACCCTGTCTACAGTTCCGGTCATGAATCCACAAATATTTGAAACTTGGAACCACAGAGGACAGATTCCAGCAAAGTTTAGAAAACTCCTAGGATGTACATCCTCCTCTGACCTCCATTTTCCATTGTGTATAAAAACACTTCCGGATACAGCTATTATTCTGTAGCTTCCCTTGTCCATGAATATCCTAAATCACTCCACCTAAAACATTTTCCGCTTTTGTACAAAAAGAACTAACTCTTCAGTTTTGCACAATATGTCCTTCAATCACCCCATTTCTTATTTTTAACCCTCCGCTTTAAGATCAATTCCTTTTCCAAATGCGACCCTTGAGCCTTCAATAACACACCTACTTCACTTCTAATTTAGGAAGGCTCCCACCCCTCCGATCCTATCAAGCCACTTCTTTCCAACTATCTAGTTTCAACTCTAGAACCTTTCTAGAAGCTTTTTCCTTTTTACCTTTTACCTCCAGATAGCTCGTGTGGAAGTGCTTTTATAAATATATTCATCAAATAGAGCAGTTTTCAGAAGACAATCATAGTTTTAGAAGGGTTGCATGGGTTTTGCATGGATTTTAGCATGTCCCAAAGGTCCTCACATCATAATTCCTTGCAAACCAAACGACTAAGAACTCACCACTACCCTGGAATACACAAGACCCTCGTCAGCTACTCAGATTAACTCGAAACAAGCTTACACCCTGCCCGCCCGGTCCACAGGAGTACAGCGTGCAGCTGACATTTCGCGAACAATGGCTGGACGAACGACTGAAATTCAACGACTTCGGCGGTCGCCTCAAGTACCTCACGCTCACCGAGGGCAATCGTGTGTGGATGCCCGATCTCTTCTTCTCCAACGAGAAGGAAGGCCACTTTCACAACATCATCCTGCCCAACGTATACATTCGCATCTTTCCATACGGCTCTGTGCTCTACAGTATAAGGTATTCACTCTCTCAAGCCTTCCCATGAAGCAGATCCTCATTGCTAACTTTACAGAATATCGCTGACACTTTCGTGTCCCATGAACCTGAAGCTGTATCCCTTGGATCGACAGATCTGCTCTCTGCGAATGGCCAGTTGTATGTATTCTATCAGGTTTAAGTAGTCTAGAGTTAAGTCATCTTGTTCTGTAGATGGTTGGACTACGGATGACTTGGTCTTCCTTTGGAAGGAAGGTGATCCTGTACAAGTTGTAAAGAACTTACACCTACCACGCTTCACGCTGGAGAAGTTCCTGACTGATTATTGTAACAGCAAAACAAATACAGGTGTGTGAATGGTGCGGTGATGTCCGGTTCGACGGTTCATTGTTGTATGCCTTATGTCTTTAGGAGAGTACAGCTGTCTTAAAGTAGATCTGCTCTTCAAACGCGAGTTCAGTTACTACCTGATCCAGATTTACATCCCATGCTGCATGTTGGTCATCGTCTCCTGGGTCTCATTCTGGCTGGACCAAGGTGCTGTACCAGCTCGTGTATCACTGGGTGTTACCACCCTTCTCACAATGGCCACCCAAACATCCGGTATCAACGCGTCTCTACCACCAGTCTCCTACACCAAGGCCATCGACGTGTGGACGGGGGTGTGTCTAACCTTTGTCTTTGGGGCGTTGCTAGAGTTTGCCCTTGTCAATTACGCGTCCCGTTCGGACATGCATCGTGAGAATATGAAGAAACAACGGCGGCAGTGTGAAATCGAGCATGCCGCGTCCATGGATGCCACTTCCGACCTCCTTGACACAGACAGCAATGCCACCTTCGCCATGGTAACCCTGCTTTTTATAGGCTATGAATTGTGGGAGGAGCTAAACTGTGCCTTTTCTTTTACAGAAACCCTTGGTCCGCCATCCTGGAGATCCAATGAGCATGGAGAAGGCCCGCCAGTGCGAGATCCATATGCAACCAGCACGACCCAACTGCTGTCGCACATGGCTGTCAAAATTCCCAACGCGTTCCAAGCGCATCGACGTCATCTCACGTATCACCTTCCCATTGGTCTTCGCTCTCTTCAATGTTATCTACTGGTCCACTTACCTGTTCCGCGAGGATGGGGAGGACTCGTAAGCAGTTCGCCGAACTACAATACTCCGCCTTCAATCAGAACTCCTTAACATCAAACTTCAATCAAGAACAAACTCCTCTTACTTTCAGTCAAGAACATACTCCTCCCACTTTCAAGCATTTGTCTCCTCTCCCTTTTCAATCAACATATTCCCCCCACTTTCTATCAACACTAAACTCCTCTCACCATTGGTCCCCCACACGACAAACTTCTCCCATTTACAATCAACAGTAAACTCCTCCCACCTTTCTGTCATTAGAATACTCCAAATGATACTCGAAGCACCGCCTCTCTTGCCACGCCCCATTACATTAGCTCCTCCCCCCACATAGCGAGGACGTGTGTTTATCCATCTACTTCTCTCTCTCTCTCTCTCTAGATAGCCCTAGATGGTTCAAAAACCTTTCAAATTTTATATAAACAAAGCACTCGAAGACAAAAAGACGCCGCTCGTATCGACACGGTGAGGTTAGTTCCCGGCGTTTTAGAGTTTAACCAAAACAAAGAATCATAATGCTTAATACAGGGTGGTTTAGTATTAATACTTAAGTGTGACACGTGGTTTGCGAGCACGAACTGATGTCACAACCGCCAAAGCGACATAAACACACTGACAAACATTATCACATAAAATGAACACCCTCAGACACAAGCATTCCCTCAGCATACAATCAGGCACACACACACACAAACGCTTAGTTCCTATCCATACTGATTGCGAGTTGATTTGTGCATGCATTTAAGTCACTTCATGGCACGAATGCGAACTCACATACACGAAACACATACACACAAGAACTGATGCTCAAAAATGCGCAATATTACACACACACACACATGCACACACACACATACAATGTATTAGCGCATGCGTACAAGTGTGCGCGCGCGGCAGCCAATCTTATGTAATATAACCGCGCATGCGCAAAGCAATGACCACGTGGTGTTAATATTTACAGCCAGGCAGTTGTACAGGCTCGACCCATGCTAGCGCATGCGCTCCTGTCTGACTGTCACTGCGCCATCTCTTGGTAGCGCTAGTGTGAGACGCGCATGCGCACCACAAACAAACCCCCACCAAAAGCACATATATATCCATATTATAATGCGGTCTCTTTTCTTAAAATTCCGTATAACTAAGTTAGGCCTTATCAAACAAAAGATGAAACAAAAAAAACAGATTTTATATATGTATAAATAACAAGACAAAGATTATATATATACTTATCTAGATGTTCGGTATCGGTACGAACGCGTATCTATATTTTGAGGTTATATTCGTCTAGCGAAATATATACACTTGTGTTATTTATAGTCTACATATATAAATATATCAATGTGGTTGCTTTTACACTTATTTTTCGAAAGGATTGTTTTGTTTTCGGATGCGATTGTTTCGACACAACTTGCATCACTTTTGAAATTTTAAGTAAAATATAAAGATATATATGTAAACTTTACAAACTTGCGTTTCTTTATTTCGGGTTTTGTTATCAATACGACGATGGTGGGCGGGTCCTAATCGTTTGTTGTTGTCAAACAAGGAAAATTAGTCCAACGGAGAGAATATATAACACTTTCGCGTGCGTTTCTGTGGCTTTAGCGGGCCTAAATCCGTTTTGGTATACCCCCGGGAAATCGATATGTGAATCATATGAGAATTATAAAGAAGATACAGAAAGATAAATAATATATATATATAAAGAATATATTAATATATACCTACTTTACCTTACCTAGCAAACAGCAATGGATGAGGCAAAATGTCAACGTGAGACATCAACGCCAAGCGATGATTTTTACTGATTATACGGTTTGTGCATCTTGCAATGAATTGTAAAGATTGATGATATTGATTGATAAGGTTTAGGATATAAGTATATGAAAACAAATAAATGTGTTTTAAGTAAGTTGCACTTGTTTGTTTTTTCTTTTAGCCGGCATGATTCTGTGGAAATATGTAGGCGTGATATTCGATACGAGATCGACAAGGCTGCACAATATCTTGTACCTGGCATATCTTTCTTAGGGGTTGGAACATCACCTATCCTATCCTAATTATATATCCGGCGTAAACGAAATTCCCAGTGCCCCAATCAGGAACATATTTATACCATATGAAAATACATTAAATAAGGAACAGTTTGATATATGTGGCAACTACATCAGAGAACGGATAAGGGTGGAAAATCCACATTGAAGTTGAAAATGAAGTTTTCATCAAATTATGTCTTTTAAAACGCCATAAATGACTGATTTATCATGCACTGATCGGGATAATATTTATATCAGATTAAAGTAGAAGAGTTGAGGAACATTTTCCCACGTGTTTCATGTTGATAGCTATTTTAAAATGTACCTGAAAATGATTAAATCGAGCGCGCATGTGTCGCAAGCGTACGCGCAAATGTTTTAGTCGCATTACAGTCGTTTCCGACCACTGTTCGCCGTGCCGACTGGGCGGGCAAGCGTGCCGAGACGCCGCAGCTCTTTTTAATATACAATTCAGACAGAGAAAAACGGCGAGGCTAATAGGCAATAAAAAAGGGCATAAAGGAAAAGGTATCCGATGTCTAGAGCCAGAAGCCCATTTTTGACCTGACAATTTCAAGTGTTGTTGATTTCTATATATTTGTGATGGTTGACGCCAAGGATTTTGGAAACTCAGCCGTTAGTCGCATAAATATGTCTCGGACGAGACAAGTCCGACTGAGAGCAATAAATCATGGGGATGAAAGCGACGATGGCGGACATTTTAGACACACCAGTTCGCTCACGGGTCTATAGTCGTGGACAAGTAGCGTACCACCACGAATTCCGTGCGGAAAAGAGAGGCACCAGTAGTGCATCCCAATTGGACGGGGGTGTGCTTATTTTAGTCACCACGTCGATTTGTTTGGAGAATTTCTCGTGGTGGGAAGTTCGTGCGAGTTTTGTTTGTTTCGTTTTAGGATTTTTGTAAATAAAAATTCAGTTAGTACCCAAACTTTACGGCGTCAACAACTTCTTTCTCGACTTTCACATTGGACGGGTTATCCAGCCCTGCATTTGTTTGTTTGGATACTTTTGTATCATTTTTCCGAGTCTCCCAGCGTAGAACTCGGTGGCGACCGTGGTCTTTTTAATCCGCATATCTTCTCTTCTAACCCTACCTTGATCCACCGTTACCTTGGTAATTTCTCGGTTCTGAACATTAACAATGAAGGTGCACAACCGTACTTGAAAGTCAAGGGGGGGGGCTATAAAGTTTCGGGGTTTCGGGTAGAGCCCGCACATCACCACAATTAAAAAAAAAATATATA
>WSZQ02000004.1:3779879-3830868 GCA_019419845.2 Weissflogia rhopalogaster | reverse complement strand
TTTGCTCCAATAAATATGCTAAATTTTCAAAAATAATTTGTGTCTATACATAAAATAAATCGACGGTACAGATATATATATTTAGTCTGAACCACGTCAAAGATAAAAGTTGCAGTTTCAAACCCTGAAATCACTAAATATAAGATCTTGCGCTCCACACTAGACCTGGAAAAGGAGGAGGCTTGGACTTTGGACTTGCATCAGTCGGGTTAAAGATATTGAAGCGCTCGCAAGTTCTTTACAGGAAACAAAAAACAGGCCTTGAGTTGTTACTACTATTTCCTTAATATTAAGTCACGTTAACAAACAATTCGAGTATTTTTACAACCAAACCCAAAGGAATTTTTATAAATCGCAAATGTATGGGTGATAAAAGTACTTCATCAGTACTGTACAGATCAACTGATATTTGCTTACCTAATTGCACCGTCTTTTCTTCATAAGTTGAAGCCTGCATAGGTTAATATCGTCGTTTAAATTCAACTTTTATTTTATCCTTAGATCTAAGAACTATAGCAATCGGCAAGATGATATCTTCAGGTTTGCTTATTGGTAATAAAACAAAGTTTTTCACAATAGCAGCCAATTTACACTTCATATTCAACATGGCGTACTTTCGGCCAATACAATTTCTAGACCCAGCACTGAACGCAAGAAAGGCGTATGGATGTCTATCCTTTGAATTTTCCACATTAAAACGTTCCGGAATAAATTTCTCCGGTTCTGGATAGATATGCTTCAACCGATGAGTATCAAAAATAGTTAGGAACAGTGTACTACCCGCGGGTATAGTATGACCCGAAAGCGTTACAAAGTCCTCTCCGGCTATACGGGAAATATACGGAACAATAGGATACAACCTGAGTGATTCCTTAATTACCATGTCCATGTAGGTCAAAGCATTCAGATCTTCATATGTTGGTTCACGATGCTCAAAAATGGCCATTACTTCTTCGTAGAGTTTCTCTTGGACATCACTGTGATTAGCAATCAACATCAGCGTATATTGTAGGCTTATAGAGACACTATCAAGTCCTCCAAACATAAAGGTGTCCACTTCTTCAAGGATACCTTCATCGGTGATTTCACCACGTGTTTTCGCGGATAGGAGAAGGTCTAACATAGCGAGTTGGTTCCGTTTTTTTCCAATGCAATTATCATCTTCATCTGGACCGGTTGGAGCACTTGTAATATTACCGTCTTGAAATTTTTTTTTGCGCTGCGCTATAACGTTTTTTGTGAAGCTCTTTAGATATTTTAGGAGGAATCTCTCTTCATAGAATTGATATGTCAAATATCTTAATAGTCCGAAGTTCAACCAAGGACGTAGAATGCGATATGTAATATTGGCTCCCATTCTAAGCAGAAAAGAAAGTAATAACGCTATTCAGAAATTTATCTTTCAACAAATACTGACCTACAGACTGCGTCACGATATCTCTTCTCAGATGTAGAATTATTCAAATTAATTCCCATTGCCGTCTCTGAAAGAAGTAAAATTACTAAATGTTGTTATATCTTCTAGACATTGTTACCAGTAATTGTAAATAATGCCGACTTGGATAAATGCCGAATAATATCAATGTCTTTGGCATCATCGTTCTTGAAATCTTCAACCAGTTCAATAGCATGTCTATTGAATATTCCAATAAAACGTTTCAAAATATTAAAATGAAACGTCGGAGTGAGGATCTTTCTGCGATTTTGCCATTTATCCGAATGACTTGTCAGAAGTCCTGTACCAAGCCATTCGTGAAATGTATCATAAATAACACTTTTTCGATTGTGTACAGGATTTGATAGCACGATCTAAATTAGACATAAGTTTAATTCCCAGAATATGAAATGATATTTTACTGTACCTGGATATCTTCTGGTGCCATTAATTGAATCGAGTATATAACACCAGTCGCCCACACTTTATAAATTGGATAATATTTGGCTGTCCACTGATTTTTTTTATAAAATAATGATACTACAAATTTAATTTTAATATTATGGATTCTTATTAATTTAATATTTTGGATCCTTACCAGGATCCAGAAATAATTCAATATTGCCCAAAATTGGAAGAGATTTAGGACCTGGAATTTTATTTACTATTCGATTATTTTTCCCATAATTTCGTTTAAGTTCAAGACTGAAGATGAAAAGTACTAAAAGAATTAGAAGGAAATACAGTATTAACCAAATCATTATTGACACTTCTGAACAAGGTTCTAAATCACAACTTATAAATCTAAACTGTGGATATTTACGGGATAGATGTATCTTATATAGGTTATTCATATCAATATGACCTAACTTGCTATGAATAAATGATTTCTGTTTTCGCACGAGTTGGAAAGTCACAGTATAGGTTATCAGAAACCAGAGTCATCGTACTATGTGAAATTCGACCTGTCTGCTACTACTAGTCAGTGTTATAGAACACTTGACGTAATACAATGGGGTAGCACCCTGTGGGTATCGGTAGGTATGGAACAAAGAAAGGGACAATTTCATTGGACAAAAATAGACTAAGTATCTACCAAACGAGTAGTTCACGTTCTACCTGAAAAGAGAAAATTTGAAGCTCCCAACAGGGATCGCAACGACCTCTGAAATATTAGTCCATTGCGCTACGAACTGCACCATGGAGACGCCGAGAATCCTATTGGTGCTTCGAATTACTTCATATGAAAGTGAACCCTGACTCGAAATGACCCCAAGCAATTTCTTAGCGTTTAACTGACCCCGGCACTCTGACTCCAAACACGTGCAAGCGCTGCTATCGTAACCTTTACCACATCTCTGTACCTATTTTGTAAATATATAGTTCATAAGTAAAAAAGCCTAAAAAGTTACTTTAATGAGAAAATCGAGTATTTCTTACAAGTAAACGATATAGTTGTTACAACATATGAAAGACAAGCTATTTGTCGCGAACCAACGTCGGCGGCCCTGGTTGATGGCGCAGTGAACGCGCCGGGTTCCGATCAGTGGTGGATTTGCGACGGAAGAGAAAGGGGACGTATACTGAGTAGCGACCTTTTGGCGATAGCACGGTGAACACATCGGGTCCATCCACATACAGTCCTTAAACGTCAAGAATCGGAAGAAATCAGGTCGACAGCTACCAGCTGCCTGTGTTGCGCGTTTGAGAAGGTAAAGATGATGAAAAGTAACCCATTCGGCGTTCGGATAACAACTAATTGTATTGAGTCAAAATCTAAACCTTGAAGCCGGAGCGTACCGCCCACACACAACCTTCCTTGCGGTACCACTATTTCCTTACCCTATTTTTACATCAGGGAATGGTGGGAAGCAATTAGAGTGATCGAATCCGAAATGATGAAATTAGAACGAGATCGGGAATGACTCCCGACCTCGTGGTGGGATGACGATCGGGAACGAGTTGCAATGGGTGGGTCAATTGGTGAGAGATAATATAAAATGTTCTAAACGGTCGTTCAAACCGTCGACGTCGGCCTCGCGTCACTTCGTGGTTTTTTTTGTCTGACCCATGTATTAAAAGGAGATAAGTTGTTTCTTCGAGTTTCTTCATCTCCTTTTAAGTATATTCGTCAGACAAAAGTAGGCATAGAAGCCCGAACCCGAAGTTGACGGTCTGAAAGGCGCCTAAGATCTAGAATGCAATGCTAATGGAAGAAGAAAATTTACATAACAGTAAAGTTGGACTGAAGATCAAGGGCACGTAACATTTAAGGGAAGAATAGAGAGAGAATCTGATGATCTTTACACCTTCTAGACTGTGTTATAGAACCTTCGATGTAAAATGTTGCAGTGTAAAGATTTTCGGTGTTCCTGAAAATCGTCACACGACAATGGTTTCAGACAATGACAAAAAGAATTTGTTTGGACAAAATGAGACTAATCGTCCACGAAACGTTTTTTTTTATATTTACAAGGCGCGATTTATTGGTTCATTAAGTGTAAAGATAGTAATAAGATGATATTGGCAGAAGTAAACAAAGGGAAAATGACGTTGTTAGAAGCCAGGTCTGAAACAAAAATGATACATGTTCACTAAAATAGCAGCATTCACTGTTCGCCTTTACTTTGACCTCTTCTCTTCACATCGTCGCATTGCTCAGCTTTCTCCTCGTAAGGCCGTTGCCACCCACTGTCATTCTCATTCAACCAACCTCTTACCTTTCGTGTCCATTCCCGAACTAGTTAGGTCTGAATGTTTTGACGGAAGTGAAGGAATGAATAACTTAAAAGGGCCAAAATATACTTCAGTACAATTTACATTTTTATTTACTAATTTTTATTTACTTTATTCCGTTGTAAAAATTCAATTCTAATTTTATTCTTAGTCCTTAGAACAATATCAGTTATCAAAGTGATATCTTCCAGCTTGTCTACCGGGCGCAAAACAAAGTTTCTAACAATGGCAGCCAATTTGCATTTCATATTCAACATGGCATACTTCTTACCAATACAATTTCTAGAACCGGCACTGAATGCCAGATATGCATACGGATGCCTATTTTTCGAATTTTCCGAACTAAAACGCTCCGGAATAAACTTCTCTGCTTGTGGATAGATATTCTCCAACCGATGAGTGTCAAATATATTTAAAATTAATATACTCCCGGCAGGTATGGTGTGGCCAGAGGAAGTGATGAATTCCTCGCCACTTATTCGAGATATAGTCGGAACGCTGGGATACAATCGGAGTGATTCCTTAATGACCATTTCCATGTAAGTCAAAGCATTCAGATCTTCGTAGGTGGGATCACGATCCCCCAAGACAGTCATAATTTCTTTAAAGAGTTTACATTGAACATCTTCGTGATTAGCAAGCAACAATAGCGTATACTGAAGTGACATAGACACAGTATCATGTCCCTCAAACATAAAGGTATCCACTTCTTCAAGGATGCCTTTATCAGTGATTTCACCCCGAGTTTTTGCGGAAAACAGTAGATCCAGCATGGCTAGCTGCTTTTGTTTCCTATCAATACATACTTCAGCATTATCCTGATCGCATTGACTAGCAATATCATCTTCTTGGAAGATTTTCTCGCGTTCAGAAATAACATTCTTCGTAAAACTCTTAAGATACTTTAGAAGAAAGCGTTCTTCGTAGAATTGATATGTAAAGTATCGCACTATTCTGAAGTTCATCCATGGACGGAGCATACGCTTCAGAATAATCCCGCCCATTCTATAGAAAGGGATAGAAATTTAATATTTATAGACCAACTTCAAAGAAATTACCTATGAACTGAGGAGCGATATCTCTCTTCTGAAGAACCATTGGTTAAATTTATTCCCATAGCCGTCTCTGAAATAGTTTCCGCATAGATGGATATGTAGTTAACATTCAAAAGAAAAGTTACCAGTGATTGTGTATAACGAAGTCTTAGAAATGTGTTGAAGAATACCAATTTGTTGGTCTGTATCATTTTTGAAGTCAGCCACACATTCAGCAGCATGTTTGTTGAAGACACCAATAAATCGTTTCAAGATGTTGAAGTGAAAAGTTGGGGTGAGAATCTTCCGACGTTGCTGCCACTTCTCTGAATGACTTGTCAGAATACCTTCGCCAAGCCACTCGTGGAGTGAATCATAAAGCAAACTTTTTCTGTTGTGTATAGGATTTGATAGCACCAACTGAAGTAAAATGAAGTTTTTCTTTCATATTAAGTTTATGTTAAATCTATCATAAAACGCGAGGAATATATGGGGAAAAGTAACAGGCAGAGATGGAAAGAGGAATGAGAATTTGGAAGGCATGAGTGAAACTATTGTCATATGGGGTGAAATTACGGGGCTTTGGCTGATGAAAGCAACCTTCTTTTGATTAGGCACGAAGAGGGAATGGACAGAATAAGCAGTGATAGGTTACTGATGAACATGTGTATGATGATATGCGAGTCTGAGTTGATCTTGAAGGAGGAGGTCACTGGAATGAAAATAGAAAGAGAGTTAATCGAGGAGAATGTGAGGGGAAAAGGAAGGGATGTTATGGAGGGTATCAAGGAAACCAGAGCTCTCACAGGGAACAGGAGGTTAAGCATGATAATAGGGACATGAGCGAGAGGAACTACCTATTACTTGGGAGGGTTTATTACGCATTAGGCGAGTACTATTCCATAGTACAAGTGGGGGAATATGATATGTGTGGTGCAAAAGCGTTAAAAGATAAGTTGCTATATGCAAAGACTTGTTACGAAACACTGGAGACCTCTCTCCAGTGAACCGTAACAAAGAAAACAGCTAACGTCAGATATGAGGTAGTATTGGTAGTATTGGTAGTATTGATGGCACACAAATGGAGTGGGGTACGTCGATCGTAAGGAAGGAATGCTACTGAACACTGAAGAGAACTCGATCGGAACTAACATTGGATATAAATTATTATAAATTAAGTAATTTTTATACATGCATATCCTCTGGTGCACATAATTGAACAGAGTAAAATGCACTACTTGACCACAATCTGAACACAGGATAATATTTTGCTGACCATTCTCTCATTTTCTTAAAGACTTTAGCTAAAAAATCAATAACATTTAAAAATTAGATCGACTTATCATTGTAAAGAAAAATTTTACCAGGATCAACAAAAACTAGTTCCACGTTACCCAAAATAGGCATTGCTTTAGGTCCTGGAATTTGATTAACTTTTCGACCATCTTCGCCAAATTTTCTTTTAATTTCAAACCATAAAATACTCAATACAAAAAGAATTGAGAAGAAAAGAATAAATGAGATCATATTTAACGAGAGCACGACGTAAAATATTTACTCAGAATAATGTTTCCTTTAATTGTGTCAGCTTATATAGAATTGAGAGATGTTGATAATTATAAAAAGAATATATTTGTCCGCAAAATTAATGATACGTTTATCGTAATAAATGTCAAGACCTCAATTTAACGAGTTCCCTGCTTGCAGTATTGCAATATTGCAGTATGCGTCATTGGCTGATAATTTCTAAACTCTTTTTATTAGTGCGCAATTATTATAATGTATCAGAGGTTTTTATGAGCTTATAATCGTTCGACTTTGATGTCCTTATTGGAATTTTTCTGGCGCCTCCAAGGATGTTTTTCTCTTTCCCTGCACTTCCCTGTATTTACAAATACAGGACGTATTTGTAAATGCATAGAATGATATAGTAATATTGCTCAGTAAAATCAAAAAAATCACATTACACAACTGGTTTGTTTGGAAATATTCTTATCTAACAGTCATAATAATTTTGACTGGATAAAAGTGACTATAACTATCTATTGTAGTGTGTTTCATTTGCAGAACTGACCGTAATAAACTCAAAATTTGACCGAAAACTTATTCATAAATAGAATTCAGCGACAAGGGCTCTTGTTTGCCGATAATCTCTGTCCGCAAAAGGTTTGAAGTGTGCCTGGTTCAAAAATAGGAGTGGCATACATGTATATCTTGTTATTGTATATTTGACAAAAGAAATTATTTTTAGCCGCAACCGTCCCTTTTTTGATATCTAGTACTATTTCATAATGCTTGTACTTATTATTCCCATCTATTTATCTATCTACCCCATCCCACATACGAGACACTCCAATTGAGATGACGAAGCTCTTAATCAGTAAGACTGTGTACCCCTGTTCACTGGCAGAGGGCACTTTCTGTACCGGGACATTTAGCGAATGACTGTATAATCTCCCGAAATTCCATTTACTAACATAGGGCCTCCACAAAGTGTCAACATGGAACGCTATTCGCCACTAAGTCATTCAAGTCGTTCCAGGTCAGATTAATGTTTCCGGGCGGCGCCTTAGTCTAGTTCCTGTGGGTTCCAATCCTGGGCTTGTTGCTGTATACTCACTCTTTGTCCAATTATACGATTTATCTATCCCCATTGTATTTCTCACTTTCTATTTACCTAATGTACCTAATGGTTAATCCGCCACTACACATATATATAAAGTTTAATATCTTCAGGTTTATCCACCGGAAGCAAAACAAAACGTCTGATTATGGCAGCAATTTTGCACTTCATATTAAGCATAGCATACTTCTGACCAATGCAGTTCCTAGGCCCAGCACTAATCGGAATATAGGCATACGGATGCCTATCCTTTGAATTCTCGAAACTAAACCGTTCCGGAATAAATTTCTCCGGTTCCGGATAGATGTCCTCCAGACGGTGTGTATCACAAATATGTAAAAGCAATACATTACGCGCAGGAATAGTATGACCGAAAGATGCAGTAAACTCCTTGCCGGATACACGTGAGATTAAGGGCACGATGGGATAGAGCCTTAGAGATTCTTTAATTACCATTTCCATATAAGTCATTTCGTTCAGGTCATCATATGTTGGTTCGCGATTTTTACCCAAGATTGACATCACCTCTTCGTAGAGTTTTTGTTGGGCATCACTATGATTCGCTATCAACATAAGTATACACTGCAGAGCCGTAGAAACAGTATCATGCCCTTCAAACATGAAGGTGTCGACTTCCTCGCATATACCCTCGTAATCAATTTCGCCACGATTCTTAGCTGAGAGGAGGAGATCCAACATCCCGTTCGTTTATTACTTTTTTTGTGAAGTTTTGCAAATAACGCAAATGGAATTTCTTTTGATAATATTGCAATGTAAACAAGTTTATTACGTTAAAATATAACCATGGGCGAAGAATACGGTATACCAAAATTTCTCCTAACCTGAAACATTTAAAGGTATTTCAAAGAATGAAGCAAATGAAACCAAGTATATGCGAACCTCCACCACCTCCGCCACCTCCGAGAAGGTGGAGCATAATGTCACTAGGAATAGAGGAAAAAGTCACTAGGAATGTCTTGCGTACGGGAGGTCTAGCGACCGATGCAAGGGACCTTGGGAAGCCATAAAGAATGATGGATTTGACAAGGGACATGATTTTGGAATTATCGCGGGTGGTCACCGGATGAACTGAAATAAAGTAAAGTGAAACATGATAGATAGCAGATGCATGTGGAGGCGCCGGTTGTGGAGGCGCAGCTTGTTGTGGGGGCTCCGGTTGATGTGGAGGCGCCGGTTGGTGTGGAGGCGACGTGGGAGATGGCATCACTGCAAGTGGGAACCCAGACAATGGTAACAGCGAAATGTGTTGCTGACCAATCGTCTCCATAGGATTCCTCACTGGAACCTCATAAATGGTGAAGTGGAAGAAATATAATACTAGCTTTGCTCCACTCTTAAAATAAAATAAATCTTAATAAATATCAGGAACATGAGTCCCTACAAAACTATTCGTGCGTTATGTGAGTGTTCATCACCTTGAAGCCATCCCCATATTCTTGCATCCTACAACCTAGCTAGCCAGCACGAGTGAAGTACCAGCACGAGAAGGTACCTTTTTAGTTTGAACAGCCATGTCCAGCCAACGAGCAGAGAAATCATCAACAATCTCAGAATTGTCCTCGTACGGTCCAGAGATGTCCATCGATAAATGGTAAGTGCCATTTATATGTATCCCAGGTACAACGCGGTAGCATGTCGAGCGAGAGTAGCAAAAAGCCAAGCGAGTAAACCCCATAAAGAAAACCCCCGTGTGAGAAAGTGCTCACACGGTACAGTTAGTAGAGCGCCAACCCCCTAACATTTGATGGAGGCACTTTTCGTTACATTTGGTGGAAACGCCGACATACGGTACGCTACAATACAAACAAACGGCATAGTAATAATGGGAAGCCCAATATTTATACAGCTCTCCTTGCCTGGTCCATTTACGATATGTTACAAACATATCCTCTTTAAAAAGGTGTTCAGAATTGATATTAATGAAATTATGCAGTACCTACTACTATGTAGCCTTACCCTGAGTGCCAATTAATCTGCAGCATTACCAATAAAAGGAAAACCTTTAGGAACAGCTATTTTATGTATTAACTGTGTGGTTTTACTAAAATGGGAATAAATGTCTATGCTATATATTACAAAAAGTAACATTGCTACAAGCAGAAATATCAAAAAATATAAAGGAAATCATATTTTGTAATACTAATACGCTAATGAGAGGACTAAAATTATTATTGATGCACGTCTCCGCCTATTCAGAATACTTTGTACGTGTGATACGAGATTAAATATAGAGGTTATCGTTATAAACGTTAATAAACAACAATTTTAATAATATCACAGTACTTTTTATGTTACAAGGTCCAATACAGATAAGTGTCCAGTCAAATGACGCATGTTCGAGGAAAGTTGACCCCAAGGCCACGGGGTTGATTTCTGGTAGATATACAGCAAATGAATTATTTTTTCTAATCAATAGATTTCATCTATATGATGACTAATTATGATGAAACAGAGTTGAATAGACCCATATTATTAGTGTGGCACAGACGCGTTGAAATAATGATGTAGAAAGAACTTACTTGTAATAATGCTGGAGCAGAGGCTGTTAAGTGATGGCGCAATGAGAGAGAGAGGAGTTCTAGTCTCTAAAGCAAGAGACATCTCAGACATTAAGCGAACAATATGAGTATGACAATTATCGATTGAAAACATATGCTTCCGTAGCGTTTCTCACTCATTGTCACCAAGCAGCAATATGTGACCTGTGTGCTAGACAAGAACTGATTTATTTTAAGTATATCGTAGCGCAAGAGGCGCCAACGATGTTAAATTAAAGGACCCCGGCAGGAGGCCGGGAGCATGCGCAGCTTAGACAGCCATCGCAAATTTGCGTGGCGGCAGTGTTGAAAACCATTCAAAGATCACTTTGGCGCAAACAACAGTCTGTAACGAGTGTGGTTAGTGGCGGTACAAATAAATGTATATACCGCGTAGTTTGTTAACGGAGTGGGGTTCAATTAAGAAGTTTGAATCGGCTCAATGAGAACTAGTAGCCCGAAAGCGTTAGATCATTGCCAAACCAAGTAACAATATTAACATAAGATTCGACCTGAATGCTGTCGACGTGGGCCCACGTAGCTCAAAATAGCGACACAATCACTTACGAACTAAAATCCGCGAAAGCGCTTGATGGTGTCTAACGTTTGGACAAACTGGACCGAACTGAAACTTCTTTTTGTTGATCGGGAAGGAAGAAGGCTCGTGTACGTTACAAACTTAGTTGCGCGTCTCCCACCCACAAAGACACACAAAATGCGCACAAAATTTGCCTAGTAGAAACGGACCTTAATAAGTCATTTTCAAAATACCATTTTAATATTATAATCTTAATATATAATAATAATGGCTAGGGTAATGTAAATGATAGCTGACATTGCATGATTTTGAGCAGTATTCATGCCCCGATGGCAACTACCCGACCAAACCCATGAGCAATGCTTGATAAGAAGTTATATGTTAAAATGGTTGGCTGCATAGGATACTTCGATGTAACAAAAAACTATGTTTGCTGAATCGCGGAGCAAAGTGTTCTTCTTTGTAGACTAAAGGGAAATGTGTGTTATTCCGTACTGTATACTTTTGTTTCTACAGTCAATCATTACTATATATAGAAGGGATTAGAGTTGTAAAATGAATAAGTTTAAGGGAATTATCGTGAGGAAATACAAGCGATTAATGTGTAATTGTATAATACATTAATATATTTTCCAAGATATGTACATTTCTTATTTCTATCTAGATAATCTTCTAGGCGGCTTGATTCTGTAGAAATATGCAGGCGTGATATTCGATACGAGAGCGATACGGCTGGACAATGTCTTGCACCTGACATATCTCTCTTAGGGGTTGGAACATCACCTATCTCCTTTTTATACATAAGATATGACAAAGAAACCCCGAAGGCGTCGGCGACGCGCATTGCCTCTCTCATACCGCGGTCAATTTCTGGAAACATTACACACTTCAAACTCCGAAATGTTCGTTTACGACGTGTGATTATGGAATTTATGACTTAAGTCATTTTCGGGGATATTACCTGCTCCCGGGTTTTTATACCCCTACGCGGCCGAAACTTAAGCTAAGATGGCGTCCTCGCCACCCGAGTCTGGTCGAGGGGCGCAGGGTGACAAACTTAAATTATAACGCCATCTCTCGGCGCAGCGGAGCGATACACAATCTATACCCTTCGCAAGTGCATGTACAGATTCACATGAACAGAAAACATGTTAGATAATGTAAAGACAAGAAGACGAACAAAATCTGTCTAAAATGTAAGCAGTGTGTATGCGCAAAATGTACAATCGAGAAGACAATTGGCAAAGAAATGCGTCGAAAAAATGTAGATTATATATGTAGGGAATATATTTTTGTACTGCTAAGCTGGCAGTTGGTCTGTATTCAATATTGATAACAGAAAGTTGTGAAAATCAGTCATTTGACCAGTCGCGATAGGAATAGAAATATAGGTGAAGTGTCGGTAGGAATAGTACTAATATGCATGGAAATTTATTACCATACAGTAAATTATAGCTAAAAACCTGCCCCGATGTCAATCACATAACAGCCGTGCAATTTCTGATAGCAAAATATTTATTATACTGTGTGGGTTCCAAAGAGCACAAATGCTCTGCAAAGGAACGCGCCAAAAACCAAATTTTAATAACTTAAAAATAATTAATAATTATTTATCATAGTATACAATTAATTATATTGTAATAGAAATCATGCGTCAAGTGATATATTCACTGGCGGAGTATTGTTTACGGAATCTGGATACAGGCTGCTCACAGCCATCGTCACCTGCAATTAACCAAATGATTTGCAATTCTTAGTAGATCATGATGGCCATCTGCTTAAAAGCTGGTGACACTTCTGAATATATTAATGATTGACTGGAGAAACAAAAGGATTTAGTACGGAATAACACACAGTTCCCCTCAGTATACAAGGCAGAACAATTTGCTCCGGAATTCAGCAAACATTGTTTCTTGTTTCACCGCAGTATCTTTCGCAGCCAACCCTTTTTAACATATATCAAGTGTTCAAAATCTTGCTGTGTGACTTACCATTTACATTACCCTTGCGAATATTAATATAAAGATCAGAATGTTAAAATGGTGTTTTCAAAATGACTATATTTGTTTTGATTGAATTACTAAATATCGACTAATATGGTAATTAGCTCTATTCAATTCTTTTTCTATGTAATTAATCATAATAAAGAAAAATCCTATTAATTAGAAGAAGAATTCATTTGCTGGCCATCCTCCACGATTTGACCCCGCGACCTTATGGTTAACAGTCATCGAACAAACCCATGTGTCACTGGTTGACGGGACAAATATCTGTATTGGATCTGTAAAAATGAAAATACTAAATTATACCATTTAATATTGATAACCTCTGCATTCAAATACTTATCAGTAGTATAAATTATTCTGAACCGACGGACTTGTGCATTAATAATATTTTTAGTCCTCTCATTAGCGAGCAAGCATATTTCAAAATGGGGTTTACGTTATATTTTTTGCTATTTCTGCTTGTAGCATTGTTAACTTCACTAATATGCATAGAAATGAAGTACCATTTCAGTAAAACTGCACAGCTAATAAATAAAATACCTGGTCCAAAAGGTTATCCCTTTGTTGGTAATGCTGCAGATTTAATTGGCACTCGGGGTAAGTCTACATTAATCACATAATTGTAAGTACAGTATAATTTCAATAATATCAATTGTGAACATTTTTAAAGCCGATCTTTTCGCAAAGTTTCGTAAATGGACCGGGCAAGGAGAGCTGTATAAATTTTGGCCTACCCATTTTTACTATACTGTTTGTCTATATTCTCCTGAAGATTGTCAGGTAATCTATTCGTGGTTACGTTAATCTGCTGTCTATTAGGTTAATATAATTTTATATGTTGGTTTAGACGGTGTTATCGAACACAGCCCATCATGAAAAGAGTGTGATATATTCGCTATTGCATGATTGGTTGAAAGAAGGTCTTCTTACTAGCAGCTTTGATAAGTGGCAGCACCGACGAAAAATTCTTACTCCCACTTTTCACTTCAACATCCTGAAGAGATTTATAAATATTTTTAATAAACACTCAACAAATGTTGTCGGAGATATCAGGCAGGACCACGAACAGGAAATTCCTATTCTTCCATATATATCTAAGTCAGCTTTGCATTCAATAACTGGTTAGTCGCCAAGTTATGAAAATTGGATTTGGATGTTATAATTCATACATTTTCTAGAAGCTGCGATGGGATCAGTTCTAACTGATGCTAAATCAGAGAAGAAATATAGGGATTGCGTCCACAGGTTTGTATATAATTGGTAAACATTTGCTTCTTTCTTTAAAATCTCTTTCCATATTATATTTTAGATTGGGGGAAATTATTATATGCCGTATGCTCCGACCATGGTTATACTTAGACATTATGAACATGTTTTCATTGCAATATTTCCAAGCGAGATTCCTTTTGCATTATTTGAAAAACTTTACAAAGAAAGTAATAAATGAGCGAGAGAAAACCTTTCAGGAGGCTGAAATTAAAAGAGTTCAAGGAGCTGATGATGACAATAGAAGTAATTCAAAAAGGAAGCAGCTTGCCATGTTGGATCTTCTCCTGACAGCTAAGAACCGTGGCGAGATTGATTATAAGGGTATATGCGAAGAAGTTGATACCTTCATGTTTGAAGGTCATGATACCGTCTCTTCGGCCCTGCAGTTTATGCTTATGTTGATAGCGAATCACAATGACGTCCAACAGAAACTCTACGAAGAGGTGATGTCAATCTTGGGTAAAAATCGTGAACCAACATATGATGACCTGAACGAAATGACTTATATGGAAATGGTAATTAAAGAATCTCTAAGGCTCTATCCTAGCGTACCATTAATCTCACGAATATGTGGAGAGGACTTTACTACATCTTCAGGTCATACTGTGCCTGTGGGCACTATATTGATTTTACACATATATGATACCCACCGTCTAGAGCACATCTATCCGGAACCGGAGAAATTTATACCGGAACGGTTCAATTTAGAGAACTCAAGGAATAGGCATCCGTTTGCTTATATTCCGTTTAGTGCTGGGCCAAGGAACTGTATAGGTCAGAGGTATGCAATGCTAAATATGAAGTGTGCACTTGCTGCCATAATCAGGAGCTTTGTTTTACTTCCCGTGGATAAACCTGAAGATATTAAACTGATAGTGGATCTTGTCCTGAGAACAAAGGATCCTATCAGGATTAAGTTTAAAACTAGGAAATAAGGGGATTTTGAATTCTTAATATATGTCGTCCCTGCAGGTGGGGACCTACGTTGTTACAAACTGGGAGTGTCCCATCTAAAAGGGACATATTTTTAAAGTTTCCATATACATAGGAAAATATATTACTCATTTATGTTGGCAAATATACAATAAGAAGCTATTCATGCAGTTTTATTTCAATACCACTTCAATTTATGAATCGTATACACCTTTTTTGTGTTAATGCGTTTCATGAATAACTTGTTGAAATCACTTCCTATTGAATTTAGCGCACTCTAAAACATATATAAAATATACATATAAAAATACATTTCAAATCCACCCAGACGTTAAAAAATGACCGTCAATACCAAAGCCAAACGATTAGAAGCTCATAAAATCATCACAAAAATTATAAGAATTGCGTATTAATCAAAGAATTTCAGAAATTATCACTCAATATTTTATACTGCATGAATTAAATATGATAAACGTATCATTAATTCGGTTGCAAAATAAATAACCAAATATTTTTATTATTCTGAACTTATCAAAACATTATTCTTTATAAAAAACATTATTATTTATAAGTCCCAGGTCTATTTGCATTGGAAATTGTATAGAGTGCAATTAAAAGAAAATTGGGCGAAGATTGACGGAAAGTTGATCAAATTCCAGGACCTAAAACCTATTCTGAGCAAAGTGGAACTAATTTTTGTTGATCCTGGTTAGATCTTCATTTGAAATTACAAGTTTTCTATGTCTATCTCTTGATAACCTCTATTTATATATATTTATCATATCTATGAAATATCCAGACTAGACACACGCGTGCGTCAATAATGGTTTTAGTCATCTCATTTGCGAGCAAGTGTATTTCATCATGGAATTTACGTTTTATTTTTTGCTATTTCTACTTATGGCATTGTTAATTTCACTGATAGATTACTGGTACATCCTCAGGTCATACTGTGTCTGTGGGTACAATATTGATTTTACATATATATGATACACACCGTCTGGAGCACATTTATCCGGAACCGGAGAAATTTATATGGGAACGGTTTAATTTTGAGAATTCAAGAAATAGGCTCCGTATGCTAAATCCAAGGAATTGTATTGGTCAGAAGTATGCAATGCTTAATATGAAGTTTGTACTTGCTGGCGTACTCAAGAGCTTTGTTTTATTTTCCGTGGATAAACCTGAAAATATTAAACTGAAAGCGGATATTGTTCTTAGAAGAAAGGATCCTATCAGCATTAAGTTTAAAATCAGAAATTAAGGCGATTTCTTTTATTCTCAATGTGTCATTATTATTGAATTAACCAAATAGAACAATAGGAGTAGAAACATATAGTTTGCTTAGATATAAGAGGGAGAAATTTTAGCTTTAGGCAAGGATGTTCATTTTGGGATTTTTAGATAAGCAGAAAGATATAAGTAGTTATATATATGGGGGGGGCTGAGTATACCACGATCGTTTGTCTCCCATGGAATGGTTACTTTTTGATTACCTACAATTCTACAATTTTTTGTAGGGGACTTATTTGGAAATTGGGGTAACAAACATGCAAATAAACTCCGCGACCTTATGGTCAACAATCATAGAACATACCGAGGTCTGGTCGTCACTTGTCTGATCAAATAAATGTATAACATTTGTAATCATCAAAATAACTTTGCAATATAAAACTACTATAATATTATAAAAAATATTACTTATATTTGTTAATATTAACATCGATAACCTCTATAATCAAATATTTATCGCTAGTATAAAATATTCTTCACTACTGCTCAATTATATTTAGTTCCCTCAGTAACAAGCAAGTGCATTTCACTATGGGGTTTCCGTTATATTTTTTACTATTTCTTCTTATAATATTGTTAACTTCATTAATATGTGGAGAAATTTATTACCATTTCAGTAAAACTGCACAGCTCATAAATAAAATACCTGGTCCTAAAGGATTTCCTATTATTGGTAATACTGCAGATTTCTTTGGCACATACGGTAAGTCTATATGGATTGTGAGTACTGTATAATTTTAATAATATCAATTCTGGACATTTTTAAAGAGGATATTTTCGGAAAACTTCGTAAATGGGCCAAACAAGGAAAGCTGTATAAATTTTGGCTTTTTCATTTTCACAATGTCGTTTGTTTATATACTCCTGAAGATTGCCAGGTAATCTACTGATAGTTACGTTAATCTCTTATCTACTAGGCTAATGTAATTTTATTTGTTGGTTTAGAAGGTGACATCGAATATAGTCCATCATGAAAAAAGTGTTATGTATTACTCATTGCAAGAATGGCTGGCAGACGGTCTTCTTACCAGCAGCTCTGATAAGTGGCAGCACCGACGAAAAATTCTTACCCCTACTTTTCACTTCAACATCCTGAAAAGATTTATAAATATTTTTAATAAACACTCAGCAAACTTTGTCGGTGATATCAAGGACCACCACGAGAAAGAAATTCCAATCCTATCGTATATATCGAAGTCGGCTTTGTATTCAATAACTGGTAGGTTTCTACGTTACGAAAATTGTATTTTAATCTCATAATTCATAAATTTTCTAGAAGCTGCGATGGGAATAGAACTAACAGATGCTAAATCAGAGAAGAAATATAGGCATTGCATCCACAGGTTCGTACATAATTCGTAAATACTTGCTTCTTTCTTTAAAATCTCTTTCTATATTTTATTTTAGATTGGGGTATCGTATGGTACACCGTATCCTGCGACCATGGTTATACTTAAACATTACATATCTATTTACATTGCAATATTGGCAAGGGAGATTCCATTTGCATTATTTGAAAAACTTTACAAAGAAAGTAATAAATGAGCGGGCGAAAATCTTTCAGGAACTTGAAATTAAAAGAGCTCAAGAAACTGATGATGTCGTCCTTGGCAAGTCAAAGAGGAAGCAGCTTGCCATGTTGGATCTTCTCCTGATAGCTAAGAACCGAGGCGAGATTGATTATAAGGGTATATGCGAAGAAGTTGATACCTTCATGTTTGAAGGTCATGATACCGTCTCTTCGGCCCTGCAGTTTATGCTTATGTTGATAGCGAATCACAATGACGTCCAACAGAAACTCTACGAAGAGGTGATGTCAATCTTGGGTAAAAATCGTGAACCAACATATGATGACCTGAACGAAATGACTTATATGGAAATGGTAATTAAAGAATCTCTAAGGCTCTATCCTAGCGTACCATTAATCTCACGAATATGTGGAGAGGACTTTACTACATCTTCAGGTCATACTGTGCCTGTGGGCACTATATTGATTTTACACATATATGATACCCACCGTCTAGAGCACATCTATCCGGAACCGGAGAAATTTATACCGGAACGGTTCAATTTAGAGAACTCAAGGAATAGGCATCCGTTTGCTTATATTCCGTTTAGTGCTGGGCCAAGGAACTGTATAGGTCAGAGGTATGCAATGCTAAATATGAAGTGTGCACTTGCTGCCATAATCAGGAGCTTTGTTTTACTTCCCGTGGATAAACCTGAAGATATTAAACTGATAGTTGATATTGTCCTGAGAACAAAGGATCCTATCAGGATTAAGTTTAAAACTAGGAAATAAGGGGATTTTTTATTAATAAGTATCATTTTTATTGATTTTTTTTGTGGATTTAAAAATAAAACCTTAGAAATAAGAGGGATGAAATTTTATTTTGTAAAGGCGTTTCAATAAAGCATGTTTCGTGAAAGAGTTTATATGCAGTAGGCGAGTAGAGAATAAGAAACGCAAACCGAGATGAATAAGTCAGATGAAGGGACTGTATGCTATTAATTCATTTTTATTATTAATTCTGATCACATTTTTAAAGAGGATATTTTTTTATATATTTTTAAAGAGGATATCCAATGCCGGCTGGTTGTGAAAGTGAGAGCAACGGACATTCTCTCTCTCTTTTAATAGCGCGGCCAGGTAGAAGAACCGGGTTTGCGACACATTGTGCATAAATTTTTTTTTCGGTGTTGTAAACGATTAACTTAATAATGAAGGTGCGGTTAACCGTACTTGAAAAGTCAAGCTTTACAACCTTTTCTACCACATAGTCCGACATCTGTGGGGGTGAGGAGCTGAGTATCATTTTTCCCTTTGGAATGGTTACTTTTTGATTACGTTTAGTTTATGGCCTTTATTATCTAAATGCAAGATTTTTACATTTGAAATCTCGCATTGGAGTCCGGTTGTTGACAGATGTTCAGTCAAAGCAGAAAGTAGCGAATTTTCTGAAGTGTTGGACATTCTCAAATGTTCTTCATACCTAATCTTGACGCTGTTGATGCTAAATATAATTTTTCGAAATCATTACAATTAATCTTATATTTACCCAAGTTATTATTAATAACTTATTTAGCGGTCAGCAAATGATTTTAATTTGTTGTTCGAGAAATTCCATAGAGTGTTTTAATTGAAGATTCCTGCTCGAATGTTTTGGCACTTTGCACTTCCATAACAATTTGTATATAAATTTGGGAATTTGAACGTTCAGTACCTGAACGAATGATGTCGCATAAGTGAAATGCGTATTGTACGAAATTTGAGATAAATAAGTAAAACATCTAAAGTGTTGTTGTGGGGTAGAAACTGAGTAAGTTTAAATAGTGAAATTTTTATGCTTATACAACTTACTTCGATGACCGACTTGAACTACTACTACTACTCTACTCGATACTACTATGAGCGCCCTCATGTGTTGCTTTGTGATACTGTACTTTGTGATACTTTGTGATATGTACATTTTCAACATAAATTATTAACAATAAGTTATTTGGTTAAATGTTCAAATGTTCCGTTAAAATATGGTAGAGAACGTTAAGATTAGGTTAAATTGATTTTGAAGCAAGTAATAAGAACACAAAAATATATTGGGGCCAATCTAACTGTCCTATTGATAAATATTTATATTGATACATTTAGAGGTTATATTGATGAATTTAGTGGTTATGTTCGAATTACAAAGAGTTTAATAGTATGAGAGGTTAAGCAAGGTTTGGTCAAAATAAAATGTCGAAATTATCCAGAATAAATTTAAGTAAAATTGAATTATATATATTTGTAGCTAATAAAGAATAATAATAAACAATATTTAAATTAAAATAACATATAATTTTTGAAATTAATACGCATGCGTTTATCATTTCATTCAAAATCTGCAAACCTGCGCCTTGCCGCCGCCGGCATGCCACGCATGCAGCAGGAGTCGGTAGGGATCAATACTTCGTCGGCGGCAAGCGTAGCTTCAAGCAGGGACGTTGGATTTTGGCGGCAGTATGAGGGGTATGTGGTATGGGGTGTAGTAGCAGGACACGCGGGGAGAACACCCAATGCCCCACATTGCGACCGCAGCCGACGGACACGCGCATATTCCTGCTGCTGCTGCCTGCCAGCTTTTCCTGCACACACACACACACACATACATATACATATAGAAATACATACGCAAACGTATACGCAGGACGAGCCATCGCCACTCCTGCCGATGTGTGCCTGCCAGTGACATGTCGACGCTCGCACGGTGTTGACGCGTTCGCGTTCGCTCGGTCCTCCGCACTCACACACACAACCACACGCTTACCCTCGAGCCGAAATTTTTTGCAAAAACCGTACGACCGAGAGAAAAAGTGTGCGCCCGTGTGCAGTAGTGCAGCCGCAGGATTCACGCGCGCGGTGCCTAGAGGGATGGGATAGCAGCGCGGTGCTTTCTCGCCCCGCGGTCCGGCCCTCAGAGAACCAGTTTTCGCCCACGCAGGAGGCAAGGTGCGACTCGTCCTGCCATCGCATCTGCGTTGATTGGTGAGTCTTACCAGCCATTTTCTTATTTTTTTCCTTTGCAAAGGGACCTTTGTGTTGATTCAGGCTTGTAGAAATAATGATGGAATTGAGGGAGTGCAAATAAATGGTGTAAACGTAGAGAAATTGGGGCAGAAATCGATGTGTCCACTTAACCTCTACCAATATCTTTATTTTTTTTCAATTAATTGCTGTTTTGAACCTGAAATTTCGTATATAATTCCTGCTTAAGGGTATATTTGTGCTGCAGGAATTGACAATGTTGCGAAATTGGAAAAATCAATGTTTATTCTTAACCTCTATCAATATCCGTCAGTTGTATTAGTTAGTTGACCTTTTTAACCTCTTGTAAAATTACTGAACTATTGAAGATTTCAATGAAATTCAGGGTTCTGATGAATTTCTAACTTATACAGGAATTGCAGGAGAGTAAATATGCTTGAAATGTATCAAAAAATCGATGATTCCACTTAACCTCTATCAAAATCTTTCTTCAGTCATTAGTTTGTTGCTATGAACAACCTGGAAATTCGTTGGGAATTCCTGCTACTTATTCTGGTAACATCAAATAAGGAATTGCAGGAGTGCAAAAATCGCTTCAAATGTTCTGAAAATACCAAAGATCAATGGTTCTACTTAACCTCTATCAATATCTTGCTTTTTTAATAGTGAGATACTGTTTTCCACCTGAAATTAGTGTACATATTCATTGCAGATTCTGATGAAAGTCCAGTTTATGAAGCACTTTAAATCTTATGAAAATAAGAAAAACCGATGCTTGGCATAAAATTACCAATTTTTCTTCGTTACTACATAAACCCTACATTAGTCATCTAGTATATCTATATGTCTTTCAGGAATGCTAATAATCGTGGTAAATGTTGTGAAATATGAAAAAGAAACAATGTTTATACTTAACCACTCTCAGAATCATTTTCATTTTTAAGGGCTTTAACCCCACATTTCGACTGCAGTAATGAAGATTCAAATGAAATTCCTGTTTCTGGTGAATTTACGTCCTATATAGGAATTGAAGGACTGGAAAAATCACTTCAACAGTTATAAAAATATGAAATATTGATGGTTCTACTTAACCTCTTCTTTTTTATTAGAGAGTTTCTGTTTTCAACCTGAAATTACTGTACAAATGAAAATTCAGATAAAATCCCAGTTTCTGAAAAATGTAAGAATTAAATCAGTGTGACAGAACTTCCAAGAGTGCCAAAAATTGCTTTTTTATTAACTCTTTAATGTATTCAACGTAGTTACTCTATCAAGCACCTCTACGCGAATTAATAATCAAGTTCCTGGTTGACACTACAAAATTTAAGAGGCAATTTCATTAAATCATTTTAAAGAAAATTGAAAACATCTGTGTTTTATTCAATGATTATCTTATTGGACTATTGGACGCGTGTACGCGTTTCAATCGATAAATGCAAACGAGCGTGTGCGTGAAAATCGTCGAAACAGCAGGAGTTGCAGGAGGTGGATAGATCTCGCTTTAGGTGGGATTATGCATTCATGCATCTTGCGATTCGTTGTTCTGTGTTTGTGCGTTGCCTTCTCACCATATCGCCGCTCCCATTGATAGAATTTGGAATTGTATCCGATTGTCCTGCAGGAAACGTCGTCGCGTAGCCGTCATTCATTAATTCAGTACAGGAGAACGATGGAAATGCAATGGCAACGGAATATATGCGCTTTATTTATTTAGATTATATTTACTCCTGCGCAAATAAAGACACATTTCGGCAATTTGGGAATTATGTGTGAGATTTACGTTTACAGATATTATGTAGACATTGTAGAGAATGTAGAGAAAAATGAATTTATATGATTGCAGTCGTTTATTTCATTTCATATTTTTCATTTCATATTTGTAGATTTATTTTGCATTTTCTTAAGAGATATTTCATCACCAGAATATGCCTGCAATTAAATTAAGTCAAATTGAAGTTATTGGAGGTTTGGTCTGTTAGAATTTAAGGCTATGTCTTGATTTCTGCCGTTTTCAGAAAGGAAGAAACGAAATTTAAAGGATTTCAGTCGTTTCTTTTATTAGTTTTGTGTGTTTATTGGGTTTTTAAAGATAAATCGTATTCCAAGATTTTTTCTACAATTAGGTTAAATGAGTTATAGCGTTATTAAAAGTTAATCTTGTCAGAATTTAAGGGTAGGTCTTTATTTCTGTTGTTTACAACATTTTGTATCTTTGACAACACTTTTATGAGATTCACGTTACCAAATATTTTGCAGGAATCGCAGTAATGAACAGAAAATAGATTACAGTCGTTTATTTCATTATTTTTATATATTTATTCCGCTTTGCAAGAGCAATTTCATTTGAAGAATGTTCTTGTAATTAGGTTAAATGACTTATTAGATGTTAGGCATGACAAAAATTATGGTTATGACTTTATTTCTGATCATTTCAACGGTTATCATCTCAAAAATCAGTATTTTTAAGGTTATTTAGGATGTGCCTGATCAATCTATCAATAATTATTATAATCCGAAATCATTATCTCAATCTGAAATCAATGACTGTAAATTTGATTGAGCACAATTGGCAAATGTGCAATTTGCAAGTATGTGCACACGCAATTCATGTTGTACTTCTCCCAAAACGTGTAATTAAACCCTCGGATCGGTTTCCAAAGCATGTAATGCCAACGCATTTATATTTATTCCGTATTCCATGAATGAATTTGGCGAAATTCACACATGGCTGGCTGAAATTGTGCTGTTGTGCTGTCTGGCAATTGCATTACGCTACAGCGTAATTGCTTGTCATGGCTTCCAATTCGAATTTGGAGAACAGACATGCACAGGCATAGAGATAAGGAAGTGCACACCGGATGCGTTGCTATTGTTTACGACTTTATCAGAATAACACATTTTTGTTGGGTCATATTGTATGTGATGTTTGGTAGAGGTTATTTTCTATTATTATTGCGTTCTGTGGTTGTGATTGTAATTTCATTTATCTGGGAGGGGGCATCGTGGAAAAGAAAGGATGTGTGAGTGCGTATGCGTGGTCCATTAAAGCAAACGATTTGGAGCGCATTTCTCTCCTTTTAGATTGAAAGGCGTCTAGCGCAACGCCATGATCGATCCATCGTCGTCGGAGGAAGATAGTGATGAGGAGCATCGCGCACCGCGCGGCGGATCCGGCCACAACTCTAGTACACGATCGCGGGGAGATGCTCACCATCAGGTCAGTTTAGAAGCCTATGGAAAGGCTATAAAGTGTCGCAATTATAGTTGTGTAGATAGAATTGTATAGAGCCTTCAGAAACGGCCTAATAATTGGTCCTTCGAACCTAATTTTAAGGTGGTTAAATTGGGTAGACCAAGATATATTTGTCGAAAGTAGTCTAGAAGAGTCTATTTGTTACTAGATCAGCTCTTTAGGTAAATTAAAGATGATCCTAGGTGAGCCACAACCAAAACATAATGTATAACTGCTCCCCTTGCGAAGAATCTCATGCTCAGGTTAGTCCTACATCGGCAAGGCCCACGAAATGAAAGCTACTGGGCCAATTCACAATTCAGGTTCAACCTAGAGATACTATAGACTACCAGACTAGAGTTTATTCAGAAGAGGTTTGAAAGTCCGGACTTACTAATTGTCTCCACTTAGAGTACTATAGATAACTAGTCTAGTGGAGAGTAGATCACAAATCCCTTCAGGAAGGCCCTTGTAACTGGTTTTTACTGAAAACCAGTAACCAGTAAGCATGTCAGGTTAGAAAACCGTAGACTGATATTTGCCAGATTGATCTACGTGATCAGTTAAACAGCCTAAGTTCTAGATCAATAGGAATAGCCTAGGGTCTCCAATACTTTTCCTAACTTTACCTTTCGACTTTTTAATCGAGTTCAGACAGAGTCCCCATACCACCATGCGCATCCAGCCGATTCTGGCGGCGGTGGTGGTGGGTTGGAGGTACCCAACAATGCCGCGACGAGGTCCCTCTCACCATCGAGTGCCGTATCGGCGGAGACCCTCAGCCATAGCGTTGGGTCGTCGCGCAATTCACTCCCGCGACCCACGTCCCCATCGCCATCGGTGGCTTCCGAGAAAACGGAGGTAGACCTCGCCGAGAAGGCGGAACGCGAAGAGGAGGAGCGCAAGCGTCGTATCCAGCTCTATGTCTTCATCTCACGCTGCATCGCCTACCCGTTCAACGCCAAGCAGCCGACGGATATGACGCGGCGACAGACTAAGATCACCAAACACCAATTAGAAACCATCAGCAATCGCTTTCAAGTATGCCCATCGTCTGACCAGATCTGACTAGACCTGATAAGGAACGAACAGTCTAGTGTTAATTATAAACGACTTACATAACGTTGCAGAGTTTTCTGAAAGGCGAAACGCAGATCATGGCGGACGAGGCATTCCAGAACGCCGTGCAGAGCTACTTCGACGTGTTTCTCAAGTCCGATCGTGTGGTCAAGATGGTCCAGTCGGGTGCCTGTTCCCAGTACGACTTTCGGGAAGTGTTTAGAAATAACATCGAAAAGCGTGTTAGGTATGTATGGTCCTTCGAACCACACCTCGTGCAATCTTGTTAGAAACTTTGAAGGTAGCCATGAACATAATCATGACATGTTTAGTTATCCATCGTTATTTATGTGAAGTTACCAATAACTTAAATCTTTATGTTTGCTCAGGTCTTTGCCGGATATGGAAGGACTTAGCAAAGAAACGGTCTTTACCTCATGGATGGCAAAGTTTGATTGTATACTGAAAGGTGGTTACTTTTTCTGACCAGATGCGTCCCATTCCTGGATGTTTAATGTTTAGTTACCCCGTTTGGTTTAGTTATTCCCAACTCAAATGTGCTGTGGTGTAGAACGAACCTGAGGAATATCCTTAGGTCCTTTCTCGGGTTGTTCTCTATTGTGTTATTGGTAGAAGTGCACGTCAATTGTCTGTACCTCTCTGTAATAACTCCCCTCACTCTGACGGGCTTGATGTTCTTCTAAAGTCTTTCCCTTGGTGGTATCAATCTTACTCTATCTATCTCTATGTATCTTTTATTGTCTAGATGTGTAGGCGTTTGTAAGTGTCTGTTGTGGGAAGTCACCACGTGTGCTGCACTGTTTCATGTTCTCGTTTTCTTTTGTTTCTCATCCCGCCGTTCGACCGACTCTAGGTTTAGGCGACGAAGATTCTAAAAGACCCTCTAGAATGCAGCAGCAATCCCTTAATTCAGAGCTTATCTTATCGAAGGAACAACTCTACGATATGTTCCAACAGATATTAGGCGTTAAGAAATTCGAACACCAACTGCTGTTTAACGCTTTGATGGTATGTTGATTTGATCATGGTTTGAGGCACTTTGGGATAGGTCGGGAGTGGAAGGTTACTAAGGTGTGTCTGCTTTTTCCAAACAGCTTGATTCAGCAGACGAGCAGGCAGCGGCGATAAGACGCGAACTTGATGGTCGCATGCAGAAAGTCTCCGAGATGGAGAAGGTGGGGATATTTTGAAGTAACATGGAACAGATGGTTGTTACTAATGTATTCCCCTTTGTTTGCTATGATTACAGAATCGCAAACTAATGCCCAAGTTTGTGCTAAAAGAAATGGAATCGCTCTATATTGAAGAGTTAAAGTCATCAATAAATCTGTTGATGGCGAACCTTGAATCGCTGCCGGTCTCGAAAGGTTCGATGGACTCGAAATACGGTCTGCAAAAGCTAAAGCGCTATAACCACAGGTTGCACAACCATAATAAACCGTATACAATGAAGCATCTTTTGATGAATTATGTTACTTCTTTTAGATCCCAAGGATCTTTAGCAAAATTAGACGGCGATTCCGCTGATAGCGATACGCAGTTGACTAAACTTGATGTTGTGCTAACTTTTCAATTGGAGGTAACCGACTCACTCTTCTCGCAGAAAAGGAGCCGGTGTCCCTCGCGCATGTCTCCCTTCATGTTAGGTCGTCGTTCTAGGTGGTCGTCATGGAGGTGAAGGGCCTCAAGTCGCTGGCTCCCAATCGGATCGTCTACTGTACGATGGAAGTAGAGAGCGGGGAGAAACTGCAGACGGATCAGGCGGAGGCGTCGAAGCCGATGTGGGACACTCAGGGAGACTTCGCCACCACACATCCGCTGCCCGCCGTCAAGGTGAAGCTCTACACCGAGAATCCGGGCATGCTGGCGCTCGAGGACAAAGAACTGGGCAAGGTAGTGCTCAAACCCACTCCGCTTTCGTCCAAGGTAAGTTGTCGGGAACTTAACAAATGTCTCTCTAGCATAGGACCTACACCAATATGCTACGTTGAACATGTAGGTCCCGGAGTGGCATAAAATGACAGTGCCTAAGAATCTACCTGATCAAGACCTACGCATCCGGATTGCCTGTAGAATGGATAAACCTTTGAATATGAAGCATTGCGGATACCTCTACGCTTTGGGGAAGGGTGTGTGGAAGAAGTGGAAGAAGAGGTACTACGTCCTTGTTCAAGTGTCGCAGTATACCTTCGCGATGTGCAGCTACAAAGAGAAGAAGTCGGAACCATCAGAGATGATGCAACTGGATGGGTATACCGTCGACTACATCGAAGCCTCAAATGCTCATCTGATGGTTGGAGTGGGTAAACGTGAGTCCCACAGCTTCGCAAACCCTGCTGATCTTGTTGTTAAACCTGCCAACTTTGTGTAGATCTCGATGGTGGTAGGTATTTCTTCAATGCGGTGCGGGAGGGTGATGGTATTCTCTTCGCCAGCGACGATGAAAACGAGTGTCATTTGTGGGTGATGGCGATGTATCGGGCGACAGGTCAGTCTCATAAACCCACACCACCAGTGGCTCTTCAGGATAAGAACTCTACGATTACCAAGATGCAAGGAGGTAAGGATGTAGGGGTAATCCTACGGGATGATAAAACCCCTTCGGGTTTTACAATGTTGCGTGTCATTTCCTGTTAGATGCGGATCGAGCTAGAAAACACGGAATGGAGGACTTCATATCGGCTGATCCCTGCTCCTTCGACCATGCGTCCCACTTTAAGCTGCTGCAAAACTTGACCTTGGAGTTCCGCCTCAATGATCCGTACTGCTCGTTGGTAGGTAATAAATTCCAGCTGGTTTTTGGGATGATAACGCGTTTTTTGGTTGGGATCAACTTGTGCAGGGTTGGTTCAGCCCCGGCCAGGTGTTCGTTCTCGACGAATACTGCGCGAGATATGGTGTACGCGGTTGCTATCGCCATCTCTGCTACCTCTCCGACCTGCTTGACCGCGCCGAGAAGAATCTGATGATCGACCCGACGTTGATCCACTACAGCTTCGCGTTCTGCGCGTCGCATGTCCACGGCAACAGGTAGGTATCCGCCGAATGACTAGAGTTAGCGGAGCCCGATTAATTGATAACAACAGCAATGACTTCAGACCGGACGGGGTCGGCAGCGTGACGCACGAGGAAAAGGAGAAGTTCCAGGACATCAAGGAGAGACTGCGCATCCTGCTCGAGCACCAGATTACCAACTTCAGGTTTGTAGCACGTCTCCAACACCCCTCGTACATACGTTGCGTCGCCCGCGCCGTCCACACATTTTGCAGAGTTTTGCGGCTTCTCGGTGTTGTGCGATGCTCGATGTTGTGAAGACTCCTGCTTGCCCCTTCGCCTGCGCACCCGTACACTTTACATACGTACACGTTCAAGTCTTAGGTGTGGTACCACGACTTGTTTACTCAACACCAAAATACACACCAAAAAAGCTCGTTGCTCCCCCAGTTGTCGGAATGCGAATTGTTGGATATTGTTTGGACGATACTAACCTGGGGGTGATCCCTCTCGGTTCTGCTTTGGTCGGTTCGCAGGTTCTGTTTCCCGTTCGGACGACCCGAAGGCGCCTTAAAAGCGACCCTTTCGTTGTTGGAAAGGGTCCTCATGAAAGATATTGTAACCCCAGTGCCTCCCGAAGACGTCCGTGGCATGATCAAGAAGAGTCTCGAGACTGCCGCGCTTGTAAATTATACTCGTTTATCGAATGAAGCCAAGATTGAAGGTAGGAAGCTTCCTTTCCATTTCTATCAATCTATTCAGGATCCGACCTTTCAAAATCTGTTTCTTCCCCGCCAAGATATGCCTATTCAGAATGTGGTCCGTCAAAGTCTGTTCTTCCTGGAACTTCCTTAAGAAGATGTGCCAATTCTGAATTTGAACCATCAAAGTCTATTCCTCGCAGACCTTCCCTGCCAAGATTTTCCTTCTCTAAATTTGATCCTTCAAAATATGTCCCTTCAAAATCAATAAATTCAAGAAACGCTCTTCCAAGGTCTGATCCTTCCAGTGAACTCCCTCCCTCAAAATTACTAAAAGGAATCCATTCTTTCACAGAGGATCTTCGTGGTGAACAAATCGTCCCACCTAACAAGAAACTCGACGATCTCATCCATCTGGCCGAGCTCTGCGTCGATCTGTTGCAACAGAACGAGGAGCACTACGCCGAGGTGAGTTTGATGTGAAAGTTTTTGGCGCCTTTTGTGTTGTTGTCGATGTGTGCGGGGATATAAATAAAAACAACTTGCGCGTGTACAGGGATCGATAATTGACACATGATACATAAACATAAACAACAATATACTCGAATGTATGCCGCGTTGTTCGCGCACCGTTTACTACCTTCAACGCACCCGTATTGCTAATGCTCAGGTGTTGGCAATATGTGGAGCAGAATCAACATGTACCGGCGATTTGTAACTACTAATTGTCTGTTTATACGGGTGCGATTCGGTGTGTGTCGGCTATTCGTAACTTTGCTAATTATGGTATAATGCCGATTGCAATAGCGTTTCTCTCAACCTCTCCCAACCCTATCTAGTTGTGTACCCTATATTTCTCTTGAAACCTTTTACGGGGGTCTCGCTGGAGGTTTTCCGATGATATGGCGTTAAATTGTTAATGCCAACTTGGGAATTTAAATTGACCAACTTTCGTTCACAATTTCAAATCGTAATTTTCGATTTTAGACCGATTAATTCCATTTAAAAGGTTTTCTTTTTGTATTATTTCATTTATAATACCAAATAGAATTAAAAATATACATTAATCATACTTAATGGTATTTTCATTCGAATAACATATCTCCCACCCTGAAGTTTCCTCTTCTTCCAATCGCCAACTGAAACTTTTAGAATTAAAATGAATTAAAATTATGATTTTCTATAAAAATACAAAACTAGGACAATTGCTGTGAAATTTTTAAAATGTTGGTCACATCAAGTAACAAGTGAATTAAATTTTCATTTTGTTACTACCTTTCCAATCCGTAATATTCCTCAGGAACTGAGGAACTGCAATAAAAGTATATTAAATTTCCATTCTGATACAGATATTCTCATGCTGAATATTCCTCAGGAAAACCTTTAAAACGACAACTGAAACTTCTTTTATATTAAAAGGAATGCAACAGATTATGATTTTCTCCAAAACGTTCATAATTAAGTAGATTCCTGTGAAAATTTCAACATTCTATTAAATTTGGTAGAAACTACTTTAAATTTCTCTGCTAACACCATCTTCCCTTCTAAAAATTCCTACAGGAAATCCTTCAATTTCTTCATTTTCCTCCGAAAAAAAAACTACCTACTATGATTGGAAGTATTTTCGGAATCTATTCAGAATCGAAATGAAGATCGTATGAGTAAATCTGACATCCCTTGATGGCATTAATCGCACATCGGAAAGCAAGAGTAAACTTGATGGTGGTGTTTGATTGATATTTTGCAGTGTGCATAAATTAATCGCTCTCCAGCCGACTCTCACCTCTTTCAGTCTCTATGCCTCTCTTCTAACTCTATCTATCTCTCTACGTGGCTATCTCTAAATTCTCTCTCTGAAGTCTGGAACGTAAACGTGTATTAATGTTGTGCGTAATCTCTCTGTCTGTGTACATGCATACGAAAAACCCTTCCGACCCGTCACGATCCGGTCGTTCGTTCGCTCGCTCGCTCTCACCCACAGCTGCGAAAGGCCGACGCGCCGTCCAAGCCAACGGCGGCGGACGCGGACGCGACTGGGGCGGCCAACGCTGCTGCTGCAGGCGGCGCTGCGGCGGGGGCGGCTGGTGCGGCGGCGGGAGCGACGGCGGGGGGTTGCGCGGGCACGCCGAGCCGCGACGCCAAGCAGCCGCAGCAAGCCTCTGTGTATCGCTATTGCATGCCACAGCATGCCACCTACACCCCGCCAGACCCTACGGCACGTAAAAAAATACATCTTTTGCTCTATCTCTACTATCTACTACTATCTACGTATATATCTCTACTCTTAATTTATATTATTCGACGATTACTATACATTACGGTGATTATTGTTAAGTACTCAGCTGTCAGTCAGCAACAACGATAGCTGCAACAATGTTACAGAAAACGATTTTGAGAATCTACTGACACATTGGCCTACCCGGTTGTTGATAAATGGTTTTGTATGTGCGAGGATATTACTGCGAAGTGTTTTAACTTAGAATACTCTTGGGGAATCAAGTATTTGTTCTTGGGATTTCAATAGAGGTTTCTAGAGGACCTTCTTATGCTATTCAGGGGTAGATACTTGCTTCTAGATACTTCCCTGAGCCTAATTATGCTTCTTGGGCACTTAAAGTGGCTTAAAGTATATACTTCTCTTTCCCATAAGGTTCTGGAACTGATATTTATTCTTTGCGACATCTACTGATACCTCAGAGTATCCCCTACAGCAAGGTAACCCTACTGATGTTCTGAGCATATTCCTATGATGTTCAGTCAAGTATTTGCCTCTGAGATGCATTAAAACTATTCTTACGATGTTTCTAAGGTACTCCAAATGTGTTTTAGGTCTGATATTTGCTCTTATACTGCCTATAAATGATTATAGGGCTCAAAAAATACTTTTAGGATTCTTCTAGAGGTATTAGTCTTCTAGAATATTACTAGGTTACTCCAAATATATTCTCTGAATACTCTTAGAGTTCTCAATCATTTCTTCTTATTATTTCTGGTTGTTTATTGGGTTAGTTAAGTAAATGTTCTTAATCTACGCCAAGGAGATCATAGTGATGTTCTGCACATTCCTAAGATGGTCAGTCAAGTAATTCTCTTTAGGGAGCACTAATAATGTTTCTAGGATGCTCCTAATGAATTCCAAAGGTTATGGCTCGAGAGTTTACACGCATATCTGCTCTAAAGATACTCATACAGGCGTATATATGATTCTAGACATATATTTAGAGGTATTAGACAGGTAATTACCTCCTAGAACATTACTAGGTGGCCCCAAAACTCTTTTAGGAGTGTTCCAAGAACTTCCCAGGTATCCTTTAGAATTTCCTTCTAAATTGCTCCAAAAAACTGATCAGGAATACTCCTATGACGCTTAGTAAAGTATTCCTACCTTAAAATTTCAACTCTTCACCAAATTTACAATCTCCAATTTATTACGTAATATCATAAAACCTGGGTGATCAGGGACTATTTGACCACGATTGTAGGATAGATTAATACAGCATCCATAAATCCACATACAGATCCATTACAGCAGAGGGTGTGAAGGTCCAGGGTTAGCGTTTAATCAAGCGAAACTATGTGAACAGGTGCCGACTGATGAAAACACTGATTAGAATGCATTCGCGCTGGCGGTGGCGGCGCCGGCGCCGGCCTGCATTGTCGCATCATTGTCCTTGCGCCACGCCAGACGTTCACCTTGACACCGGAAGCGACACAAATCAAACTAATTACTCCCGTTACGCACATTAATTACTCTACTGACATTTACAAATTGCCGAAATAACCTCATAACTTCATGTAAATGCAGAATATCTCAAAAAAAGCAAATGCATCACAGCAATTTTCTAAAGGTTACCAGGTTAATCAAACTCAATCAAGACAATTCAATTAATTCCAGGGTATTCTGGATTTGCATCTGCTTTCAGTGTATGAAACCAATTTCCTTTATTAGTAAGAACTAGAAGAACCTTGAAACATCAAAATTTACACCGTCTGTACACTAAAACTTTAAAATAAAGAACTATAGTTTTACTTGTGAGTAAAATTGAGAATCAGTAGTTAAATATTGAAAAAAATTAAAGAAGAAAAGGTAAAAATGAGAGAAGAAGAAACAAAGTGAAGAAATCAAGCAAACAAAAAGAAGTCTATGGTTTTTACATGACCTTAAACCAGTTAAAGAAGGTTTCCTTTAATAGGGGATTCTTTGGGATTTCTCAGACATTTCTCGGAATCAATTTCGATTCAATCGCTTAAATTAACCATCTGCTGCATTAAATTTTTGATTGGGCACGCATAAAACCGTAGGTCCTCTACTTTTTTGAAATTGATTTTCAATTTTATGTAAAATCAATTTCTTTAACCTCTTGACTGCCGCCTACGTTATTATTTATGGAGTGTACGAGTACCGTTGGATGTGGCGTCGGTGGCGACAGCGGCCGCGGCGACGACAGTAAATTGAAAGTGGAGCAGCAGTTATGCGCGTGCATCGAGCGTGAAGTAATAGGCGACACGAATACGGGGGCCTGGGACTGGGGACGGCAAAAGACAGAATAGCACCCCCCCAAACTGCGTCCATCTTGGCAGCGCGTCATGACAACGCTTTAGAACCCCAACTGGCACAAATGCTACAAATAAGAAATTGCCAAAAGGGGTTTCTATAATTAGATTTTTTTCTTTGCAAAAGACAATCCAAGCTACTCATCAAATTCTAATGATAACTGTCTTTTTGAGTAATAGTGCATACATTTGGTCCTTCGAAACGGATATTTTGAAGTCCTTCGAATAGTAATGTGTTGATTTATAAAACTATAGTTCTTTATTTTATTTCTGGATCAGTGTTTCCTAACATAGGGCGCAAGACCCAAAAGGAGAATTTGATAGTTAAGGGGGGCAAAAAAACAGGGGGGCAAAACAGTATAAATATCGAACTACGATGGAACCAAATGAAAGGTCCTTGAATCTTAGTCCCCTCTTTGGAATAAGAGTTACACTCTCAGTCCTAGATTGAGTCCTGCAATTGTCAAACTTAAGTGGTGATTCCAAAACATATACTTATTCAATATAATTGGGTCATACTTCATATAAAAGCTATTTTCCATAGATTATGAAACATAGAAGGTTGGGAAACACTATTCTAGATGAAAACAAACAAGAATTGAGAAAATTTTGCTTGAACCTTCCTCGCAACTGTCTTTAGATGTGTAGCTATTTTCCGGCGTTGTTTCTCCAACAGCCATCTTTCACTGCTCAAAATCCTGCTCAAAACCTGTGTCTGCCCTCTGAATGTCTGGCATTGTGCAACTGCGATGATATGATCTCTCTGTGTCCACCACCCCCTTTTAAGACAACCTCTATGTGCGAATTTGCGTGCGATTCTCTTTCATTTCCCTTCAGTCAGCGCCTGTACCGAAGAATCAATCAATGTACTCTAACTGTATGCATGTGTGTTCTACTTTTATATGTTTTGTTTTCTCTTTCGATGTAATCAGAAGAAACTTTCGAAAACTTTACGAAAAACTTTTTATTATCGGAAAAATCATGAAATTAACAAATGCCAAGCAAAGAAGATTGCAAAAAACGAAATTACTAAAAACAAAGAAGAAATAGATTGAAAAACTATCAAAGTAAAAACAATCGTGCATTCGGTATAATAATAAAAAGCACTTAATGTTAAACACAACTCATGTTAATCACCGCAGGACGAAACAAATAATACCAACATTTCTAAAGGCGAGTTTTTTCTAGTTGGAAAGTCAGTGGGCTTCATTGTGTAATTTGCGTGTAGATTTTCCAAAAGCAAAGCACAATTTGTGTAATAGTTTCAAGCATTTCATTATTTCGTTGCAGTGAGGTGCAACAATGAGCAATTTCCATCTCACGCAAATTGCGCTCCGAAGGGAAGCGAATGCAAATTTTATATGTTTCGTTTTGTGGCGTGCAAATATTTCCTATGATAATATTAGAAACGATTCGTTCGCAATCACACAGAGTTGCTGCAATCATACTTGTTTAGAAATTATTAATACGCTTTCAAAACGTCAACTCTAAAGTTTAACTCTGTTTGATTACTAAACAATAACAGGTAGGGAATTGCATTTTTTTCAATATAGAAGCAAGCACAAATTAAGTGGTTACTTTTTTGTATTTGTCATTTCTTTTTATATAAAAAAGATTATGGTAAATTTAAAAAAACAAAGAATCACAAAGTAGATACATTTTGATAAGCAGATGAAAGTGTTATTGGTCCGAAGTCTTTTGAAGATTTTGAGGATTAGTTGAGAAATTTTGTAAGTTCAGATGTTGTTCAGAAATTTGTGGAATAAATCACACCTGGACGTAGAGGACGTATTGGGACAATAACACTTTCATGTGGGTCGTTGGAGGGAAAGGCGTAATAATTTTTAGTGTCGTTTAGGCGTTCGCCTGGTTCAGCGACCTCCTAGTCGAGCATGCCGAGATCTTCTGGTCCCTGTTCGCCGTTGATATGGACCGTGTGCTCGCCGAGCAACCGGCCGACACGTGGGACTCGTTCCCGTTGTTCCAAATTCTTAACGATTATCTTCGTGCTGATGGTAAGTGTCCAGACGTTTCAAGTAATATTTATTGAGGGTTGAAACAAACCTTGGGGAAGTGGCATAAAAGTTAGAGGTTGTACAAAACAGTTACTCGTTTTTCGAGAGTTTTCTAGTTTTTGAGAGAAATGAACATTTATATTGGGTATTTCCTGTTTGAAATAAGGAATAATGCGAAATTAAGGTAAGGTGGTTGTACGAATGTAGATTGATGTTTAAGCGACTAGCATAAGTTTTATTACAGTATTTTATATGCAAAAAAATGTAAAATTGTTTCTGGGTGTTTTTTGAGAAATTTTCTCCCTTATTGTTAGTGTTAGAGATCAATAATAATTTGATAGAAAAATCTACAAAATCGACGTAAAATATTTCAATTACTATTTATTAAGGATTGAAACAAGACTTAAGGAAGTAGCCTAAAAGTCAAAAAAAGTATTTCTTCATATAAAGAGTGTTATTTGCCTTTACAATAAGAAAAAAAATACGGAATTTTGGGAATTTTACGAAGGCAGGATGATGTTTAAGCATTTAAGTTTTATAAGAAAGTTTTATTATAGTGTTTTATATGTAAAATGGGGCCAAACTATTTTTAGAATTTGTTTTTGTGAAGAATTTACATTTTTGATACGTTTTTAAAGGACATTTCTAAGTTTTTCTACCTTATTATTAGAAATCAATAACAATTTGCTAGCAAAACGTACCAAATTTACGTAAAATATCTAATATTCCTGAAAAAAATGAAACAAAATCAACGCTTTCATCATAAACTCTCCTGATTATAAGTAGATAATATAAGATGTTGTTTCCCTGTGCAAAATTATTAGATAACTTGAAAAACGGACGTTTCCATCAACACCTGCGAGACACATTCGCCCCATTGGTGGTACGCTACGTCGATCTGATGGAGTCCTCGATCGCACAGTCCATCCACAAGGGATTCGAAAAGGAGCGATGGGAAATTAAAGGGTACGAGACCACTTTACGTCATTCCACATGTCCTCTATCCTCGTTTTGCCCGCACCTTGGCAAATGCGTGCGAAAATCACGTTCGTGTTATCGACACACACTGGGCGTCTACTCAACCTCGCCGAAAATGCTCTTAATCACAACACGTCGGTAATAATAAGTGCTACGAGGGTAGCGAGTGGTCGGAAAAGTGATTATCGTCGTTCTCGACGCAACTTTAAAATGACCGGCGCTGAAATCTTTCTCCCCGTACACAGGCTGCAATTTTCTTTCCTATCGTTCGCGTGCGTGCATGTATGCTCGTATGTACGCTTTCAGCGTTGGTCGCATTTTTTTCCTGTAACGCTCGCAATCGATAATGCCGAGCAGCCAAACCGCCACCAGGCCACAAAGGATAATCTGTTATCCGGAATAGGATAGAAGCGTATATAATTTTTTTTCGCCGGCGATTTTAATTACAACCGTGTTTTATTTGCTACCTGAACGCGTGCCAGCGTTGCCGAGGCGATGCGTTTTTGTGCATTCCACCGGCTCCGATTGTACTGATTGTTGATTTACTGCTGTATTTGCGCGGGACTGCGAGTATTTCAGGATGCGGTGGGCATTAATAATGTTGACCGAATAATGCAGGGGCGAAAAACGCTTCGTTCGTTTTTATCCGGTTTTCCACGCCATAGAATCGCAGTTTTATTCTTTTATTTCGGCAAGCTTAAACAGATTGTATGTGCTTTTTCCTGATATTCTTGTGTTTCGGGACGGTCGTTTCGGCAGGAATGGATGTGCTACTTCCGAGGATCTATTCTGGAAGCTGGATGCTCTGCAATCTTTCATCAGGGATCTGCATTGGCCAGACGCGGAGTTCCGGACGCATTTGGAGCAGCGTCTCAAGTTGATGGCTTGTGACATGATTGAATCTTGTATTCAGCGGACGGAGACTGCCTTCCAGCAGTGGTTGAAGAAGGGCGTTAATTTCATCTCCACGGATTACATTCTGCCTGGTGAGATTTGTGCCATGGTAAATGTTATTCTGGATGCCAAAGATCAATCGTTTAAGCTATGTGCTGTTGATGGTATTGATGTGGTAAGTTCTTCAGTCTGTATGGTGGAATGTTTGGCGCAGTGAGATGTGATGTAACCTTTATTTCTGCATTGATTTAGCATCAATACCATGCGAAAATAGACGATCAAATCGACAAAACAATGGCGAACATGAATTCGCAATTGATCACTAAGCTGATGTCCGTGCTTGAGGCCACCCTGTCGAAATTAGGTCGCTACGACGAGGGCAGTCTAATCGGCTCCATTTTGAGCTTCACTGTAAGTGGTAAACAAAACGGCGCCGGCGGTGGCAGCTGCAATTTGCAATCCACAATTTATGCCCGTTTCGTTGCGCAGAACGTATCCGGATCCGGCAAGGATATCGGCCAGGGTTACGTGAGCTTCATGCGCAACTGCGTCGAGCAGATCACCGGCAAGGTCACCAACGAACTATGGATCCTCAGCTTTATGGAGATGTGGTACACGAATCAGATCAACATGCTGAGCAGTTGGTTGTCGGAGAGGCTCGATCACACGCTGCATCCTGTGCAGTGCACGTGCATCGCTCTTATTTTTAAGGTACGCTCATTGAACACATAAAATGGCGGGAAATATTTTCCCCTGGCGCTGTGTTTATGCCCATGAAGGTTCAGTAAAGATCAGATATAACCGTAATCGGGTAATTGAGGGTAGACGATGCCTTCAAATTATAGGTATAACAAGCATACAGTCGTCATTGTCTGACGAGAGCCGGCCAGCGTGTAATTCGGTTTCGGTTTGATCGAATGACTTCGCCCAAAGCCGGAGGGTTTTGTGCAGGGCGGCGACACACAGACGGGCCCCGAAATTATTATATTACGTGTGCCGTGGATTTTGAATGCGACGTGCTGGTGCGCTGCTTTTTGTTTGCAGAAAGTTTACTCCGACTTCGAGCTGCAGGGCATTATGGAGGACAAATTGAATTCGAAGGCGTACCAAACGATCGCGGCGCGCATGCAGACTGAGGAAGCTACATGTGCTCTCACGATGGGACAGGCTGAAGGGTAAATACTTCTTTTCTTGTATATACTATCCAGGAGGATCATCTACTTTAGGTCCAGTCTAGTTCAATTTTGTCCAGTCCAAACCTAGATCAGCCCAGTCTATTTACGACCATTCTAGGTTCTTTTCTACTTTCAATACATATCCTATGGCTCAATGTAAACATAGTTTGATATTAGTTTAGTCTATTTTATGTTATTATTGTTGAAAAATGCAATTTTCCGTCGTATATCGACTCTTAATTAAATTTATATGATTTGATCAGTGGTGATGGTATGGATGAAGATGGAGAAGCCCGACCAAAACCAAAGGCAAATATCGTCGAGAGTTTGGGCGGCGAGGAGGGCATCTCCGTGGCGAACATCTCAAACATTGTGCAGAACCGAGTGGGTAACATCTTCGGCAAGGGCATCGGCGGGCTGAGCACCAAATTCGGCGGTGGCAGCAGCTGGTTCTAAGTTGCATAAAAACAAAACTCTTTCACATTTTTTCTCCTCACTCTATTAACGATATCTTTCTCTCTAAATGATAATGAACAGCGCGTTGAACATATCCGCCACGCCAACACCACAAACATGAACAAACTGAACAATTGAACGAAAATGCAAATATATGCAGAACAAACAAAGCTTTATATTTTCTCATATTATTAAATAATTGTATAGAGTATTTAAACACAGGCGAATGCGTGCTGCCCGTCTGTGTTTATTTCGCGGTTTTCACTGGTCGAACGGACGAGGCGCGAGGGCTTGTGATTGTGACGTTTTAATTCGTTATATACATGCATAAATTACGTACTTAAGGTTTGATTATACACTAAACGAACGTATACATATTGTGTAACATTATCGGACTCACTAATGGTAATTACCCGGCAAGACAGAATACGAAAAACGGCCGTTAAACGTTGCAGCAAAAAAGAAAACGATACCAAAATCATAACTGATATAAAAGAAAGGAAATAATCTATAAATCGCACCAAGCAATTTAATCTATACTCAAGGAGATGACAAATATATTACACACATAAATACACACATAAAAAAACAGATAACACTAATTAACATAACAATAAAAACAACTTACAAATAGTTTTTAAATTGTTTAAGACACTAAAATTTTAATTTATAATTTTTAGGGGTTTTCATCTGACATTAAAATTTAGATATTTTTCCTTAGTCTTAGACAATTTAAAAAATATGTATGCATAAAGGTGTCACAAAAATATCATTAACAGATAGATATAAATAAATCCACAGTTAGTTTTATACATAAAACAGACACAAAGAATGATAATCATCACAAAAACGTATTAACGTATTATTGCACTCAAAAAATGTATCGTAAATTCGTACAAGCGAATGTAATCATTATATCATTATCATGCTATCATTAATCGTACATTTGCACCATTTTTCGACTCGGAATATGACAAAATACACAAGCCGGCAACGGATGGTAAACAAATTAAACACGCAACTAGTGCCTAAAGAATGGTAATCTCCTTTCAAAGTAACAGCATAAATACAGAATACTTCAACACGTACGCAGAATGTTCGGCAATAGGAGCAATATTGAAATTTTTATAGTCATAATTTATGATTGTCTTCTACATCATCATTTTTCCACGTTTAGTTGATACTTGGCAATGATATTCGTTACTGCAAACACGTTTTTTGATAATTAAGTAATTATATTCGCCATTAGTGATTGTCTTGTTTTGAATTGAGTTTCTTTTCGCAAGAAAGGCGTTTTCGTGGCCTTTTCTTGACTGTAGGTGTCGAAATGTGAAACGTCCGGCATGTTATGGCAGAATTTCGAACGAAAACACGCGCTTATTCATGGTTACTCTTCTGACGAACATCAAGCCTCTATATCGAATCTATTTTGGTAAAATGTATATATACGGAAAATCAATATGAGCGTCAAAATCACGTTTTCGCTGCAAAAACCAAGCAAATAAACATACAAAATACACGTACATATCGATTCGTTTAACGAAATATTATCAGTTATCGTATTAAACGAACGAAAAAGTGGATTCAACTGGGTTATGATATGTTTCTAAGGTCTACAAACATTCAAATCCGCAGAGAATTGCTGAATTACATCGAAACCTTAAAACATTAAAGTCCAAATTTGGTTGTGTCAACGATTTTCGGGGGTTAGAAACATACATAACCAAATTTGAGGTATACAAGTTGACGTTCTGCGTACGTTCATTCTTTGTTAGATGTTATCTTGGGCATAATGCCCCTAAACGATTTAAGAAATGAAATAATGAGACAAAGGTTGCAACTAAACAAGTGCGAAGGTCATAAGGATACAAAATTCATTGAATACGTTAAACATTCCAAACAAATTTTTGAAAAATAGATCAAACAACAACACGGTGGAACATTTAAGCGTTGAAATTAGTAAATGTGTTATTTGCATGCCTAACTTCTCTCACTTCAATGTCATAATGTCCACCGGAATTCCTACTCCTAAACTTATACTCTTTACCTAAAAATATTTAAAATTAAATCTACTTAAAACTAAAATTCAAGCAACAAGTAAGCAACAAATTGGATGCAGACGATTTCTAGTAGTCTAGGTTTTTAACTATCGAGTTAATTAAAACAAAAACGAGTGTAAATAAAGGCCATTTCTGCGCGCAGCGATAATGTGCCGATATTTTTCCAAAGATACAAAGAAAATTATTGATAACTTGTTCGCAAACTACGCAGACAATCGAACCGCGAAAGCCATACCCACCTGAAACTACCTTAGTAACAAAACCTAAACAAAGTTAAACTCTAAAGAGACCTAAATCAGTCAGTAAACATGAAGAATATGATGAAATTTTGACGGCGTGGATCAATTGATTTAACGTTTGATGTTGACACTTACGAAAAACCACCTATAACGCGTTATTACCGATATTATCAAACCTGTTGAGACATTTGAAAGTTTAACGAAACTCTGTTTCTATAAATGTATATAGAAATAAGACTTTTAAAACAAACCTGTCGAACGTTGGCAAATTCTAATGTAATTACCTACTTCCTACTTAATCATAGCAGAATGATTACTAAATTCTTATTTTCTCAGAGTGAAAATTTCGAAGCTAATTCGCTAAACTAAACTAAAATATGAAACAAAATGAACAAGTTGTAATAGACTTTTGTATGTTAGATATTGAAGGAGGAATTTTCCGTATCCGAGTGTCCATCGCACGCATATCAAAAAAATATGGAGCATTATAAATCTTTGACAAATTTGACGATGATATAGACGAATGTTACTCGATAGACTCGCTCGTGCGCGCGTTTGCAAAGCGAGTCGGTTCTTTTTTTCAAACAAAAGAAAATACACTTGGATCACATCTAGTTGGAACAATTAACTGTTACTACATTCTAGCGCGTTCGGAACAATAATGGCAGACATAAAGAACTTTGCGACTTTTCAACCAAAATAAATTTTGGGAAATGTGCGAATTTTATGCTGAGTCGCATACACGAACATGTTTGGCGCAAAACAGAACGCTCGTGGCAAGTCTTGAATGCTTATTTCTTATAACTTAAAACAAAGATAAACAAGTAAATAATAATATGAACATATAGATAGATTCAGGCCTGTGATGTCGCATTTGAAAATAAAGACTAAACGAGGCCGACAAAATGAATACAAATATTAAATGAGAATATTGTTATGTTTAACTCTGAATTGTACTTAACGGATAATAAAATTGTTTTAAATGAAATTTTAATGAATTGTGGAACATCTAGGAACGATTAAAATGAACGTAACTATTTAGGAGCAGTAGTTTCCTGTAATATGGCGAACATTAGTTTGTACATTTGTTCATTAATGTCGCTCCTAGTACTAATTTTTATTTACAGGTGTAATTTAAAAAATTGCATGCTGAAAATTTATACATTTCAAAAAATGTAAATATAAGAATATATATTGACTATGGAATATATATTGTTGCTTTTTTGTAATAAATATTAACATTATTATTTTATATTGACTAATCGCCAAAAACGTCAGTGTGTGAAATATAAATAAAACTGTCTAATAAAATAGACAGGAAATACATGTAAATATCAAATTATATTTTTATTAACTAAACTATATTTTACAACAAATTTAAAATTACGTATATTTGGTATGGCAATACAACAAAAAGTAACCAAATTATAAAAAAATAATACAGAATTCTTTGGATTTCGTAGATGTTCAATGGTAATATTCTAAAACACCTTCTCTTTTCCTATTTTCTAATTGTAAGCAGAAAATTGTATGTACAATAGGTATAAGTAGTTAATTTACAGTCTTTTAATGTTTGCCAAAAATGGCAAGAATGATTTAATTTAGTATTGTGGTTTTGGCGAATGTTGAGGAGGCATATTTGGATGATAATTAGCTCCAGGAGGCGGGCAATTCGTCTGTGGAGGCTGAGGAGGTCTACTGCACTTGTTAGGTACTTGCTGCTGCTGTAGTTGCTGATAGTTCCCAGATGAATAATTGCCATTTGGATTCCTTGGATTTGTATTGGAATGATAAGAACCATAATTAGAGTCGTCCGATTGTGACTGCGTTTGTTGTCTACGAGGTTGCGAGCCATACATGGACTCGGGACGTCTTTGTTGTTTCTGGCTCGGCTCCTGTTCATTCCGTCCATTTTCTCCATTCCCCGAAGGTCCCCCGGTTATCTGCCTAGCTGTAGCATAACGATCTGTTTCTCTGGTCGAAGCATAGTTTTCAGAACGTGTCGAAGTCCCCGGTGTAACACCCCGCATTCCATAGATACTCTCCGACCGCTGCTGCATTTGATTCTGGACATTTTGGTTGAGAACATGTGTAGTTGGTTGTGGCTGGTTGAATCTCATCGGATATAATGACTGTGCGGGTACAAGAGGTCCAGGTTTCGGTGCATATGAGTCTTTATTGACTGCACTGGTTGATTTATTGTAAACCGACTGTGATCGATTGAGATTCGCACGTGTCAATGGTGGGGATTTGCAATATAGGGACTTGGTGCCACCGTAGAGCGACTCTACACGTTCGAGTTTCGCTGGTGGAGCCGCATAGAGACTTCCCGCGTAATTTCCACCACTCTGCCCGCCATTTTGGCCTGTGGGTCTGTAGGTGTTGTAGGTAGATCCATGAAATTTGGGCGGTGTAGGCTTGTCCATATCATCGTAGGTATCAGCATCTGAGTGAATACTTGAGCTATCTTCGTCTCTTTCGTCTTTCTTCAATTTGTGCTTGCTAGGGTTGATAATGTGGTCGTAAATTAATCCGGAGACAATAGCTCCCATTGATGGACCCATCCAGTAGACCCAGTGATTGTCCCAACGATTCAAAACGAAGGAAGGACCTAGAGATCTTGCTGGATTTAAATAGGGCATCTGGAAAATAAAGTTTTAATTAGTATTATGCTTGTTTCAACTAATATCGCGAAGCTATAATAACTTCACCTAATACTTACAGATACAAATGTGCAAGCAGCATAAGCAGCACCAACATTAATAGATGCATTTGATGACCATCTCTTGGTACGTTCCATAGACACGAAATAAGTCAGAACCACCACAAAAGTTAAGATAAACTCCACTCCAAATCGTTCCCAAGCTGGCAAACTGGAAGTATGCGACACAGCAGCGGCTAAATTACCTTGATAACCAGGAACGGTCACCCTGAAATAAATAATAAAAAAAAAACAAATTAAAACCTTCAAGCGTCACCATATTCAGGTAATAAATGTCTAGACAGCATTACAAACATTAATATCACCAGATTATCGCTGAGTAAATACTATAAAGACTGTAAAATATTCCAAAGACCTCCAGCAAACACGTAGTATCTTTGCAGACCTTTCCAGGTTGATATTACTTTCTTAAGCTCCGTCGTTTTGCTTCTTGGCGCGTGCTTAAAGTTGCATTCCGCACTTGATCCGAAATATAGTAGCCCAAAAAATAACAAGTTAAACTGGTTGCGCCCGCACCCAACTGCATAATCGAAAAAATGCAGTCGCCTTGAACTACAGAGAAAAAATATGCGGGTATGAAGTTTGTTATAATTTATAATTTGCTAGGTTTTTAGTTTCTAGGTGCATTAAAAAAGATGGTGTAAAAGAGCATGTGAGCGAACGGCAGCTGCCAGAAATATGTGAAAATCGTCTCGACAAACACATCTTTTGAGTGGCAACCAACACATCTGCTTCTTTGCGCATCAGGCGACTGAATATTGGACGGATGGCGGGCGACGACGACACATGCAACACACGCTGGCGAAAACAGACGTGAGATGAAAGAAAAGTTAACTTTTGTTAGTTTTCCGAAGAGATAATACACTACTTTGTCGCTTTGTTGCGGTTGAAATGCCGCATGTTTTAATTCGAAAAAATGTTGCACGACTGATAGTAATGTTCCCCTGCCCTACATCTAAAAATAGGAATGTAGAAAGAGGGTCGCGAAGGTTCGGGGTGAAATTATAAAACAGATTTTTAAGTGGAAAAGATAAAAAACTTAGTTTTTTAAGAACAATCCATAGATTTGTCTACTTAAATGTTGAAAAAATGTTGTACATCCGAAAGATACATGTTCTCTTGTCTTATATAAAAAAAGGAAAATTAAGAGTGGTTAAATGTGAGGGTTTCGTAAGCGAATTTAAAAACCACATAAGGGTAATGAATTTCAATGCGCAAAGCGAACAAGTGGATTTTAATGACTAGGGAGGTGAGCATGATGCCGAGGGTGTTTCAATGTTCAAGTGTTCAAGCTGTTATGAAATCATGATATCTTCATAATCCCGATTTTAAATTTTAGGGTCCATGTTACGTATGTTACGTGGTGTATGTTACAGTTAGGGGTCAGACCTTTTGTCCCCTATTAAATTGATTACACTTGAAATCGTTTACTGAGTAATTCCGTGTCGATTGAATTCAATTGAACTTCATAGAGTTCGTGGAGTTTAGTGTAGATTCGCGTCCCAGAGGTGGGAATTCTGGGAATAGAGCATCTGTGAAGTTCCCAAAAGGAAAGTTCCCTAAACTAAAAATTGTGGTCAGAAATTGAATTTTAACGCCTTCGATTTGGGGGATAAATCATAAATGGTGCAACAGCTGCAAAACGAGCAAACACCTTGCAATTATAATAATTTTCTTAATTTTCGAAACATGCCTCCCCGATTTTATATGATTCGTGTCGAGTGCACCGTAGTGGTAGTGGCAGTAATGGGTAATGCGATAAGTTTTTCGGCCTTTTTCCGCCTTGGAAACAAGCAAAAAGCTTTGAAAGCGAAAAGCAAAAGCACTTCCAGTTCTCTAAGAACGCAGGATGCGTTCTGCAGCTGCCTTTGTAAATTCGACACACACACTCGTACATAGTCATGCCCTACAGAAATCTTCGCTTGAAGGCCACTACGGTATGGATGGATAGATGGTAGAGGGGTTTCAGGGGGATCACCCGGTGTACCGGGCCCTCCTACCTACCATGATTACTAGTGTAAAGTGTAAGACGCGCGCAGTTGGAAGTTAATAGAAAGGAAAGAAAGCAATTGTTGGTCCCCCAACATGCCACCGGCAATGGCAGGAAACGACAAGAAGATGCACAAGGCAGAAAAAATCGTGCCAGGTGGTTATTTCGTAAGACTATTACGGCTTGATGAGCGAAGCGTGCAGTAGAAGATAAAAAAATGCGAAGAATGAAAAAATAGTTTTAAGATGGTAATAGCTTAATTGTTTGAACGTTTTGTATTAAAATAAATAGACAGGAAAGAGACTAATATAATTAATGAGTAAATATTTAATAGAAACAAAGTATAACAGAAAGACCAGGGAATCATTTCTGGTTTTTCAATTAAAACCTAAAAACTCTATTAGTCACTAAACATTTTTTACTATTACAATTGTAGGGTGTTACATTGTAAAAAACAAGAAGATCCTAACAATCTATGCTATCAGAAGCGTCAAAAGACTACCGAAAAACATAAATTACTCCAAGCCAAACATATGGAAAACACATGGAAGTGCTCGCAATACAAGATCACAAAAACCTGTGTGTTTTTAGGATATACTTCGAAGTATAACCTTCACACATGTTTGCCACTGCTACCACCAGCAAGCAAGACAAATAAATATGAAAATCAATGACTAGATAAATGCTCACACCATGTGCTCATGTGGGAATGCTAACAATCTGCAATTTATTACTTTTTGTGAGATGAAAAAACCGACTAGAGCAACCCCTCAAACCCTAATGTAACTTCCTCTATGGCCTCATAGTTTTTGTAACCTTTCAACCTTGCATGGTCTGTGATTGCCAAGCGAAAAACAAGTGAATGGGGTGTGTTCTCGTATGGTATGGTGCACTGCACCTAGTTTTTTTGTTTCATATTTCCTCACATGTGTGGACCGGGAGGAACGTCAACAATGTCGCGGCAATGATCACGCCGTTGTATAGCGAATTAACATATATTGTCACACTTCAACCCTCTGCCAAATAGGGAGAGATCCCGGGGGAAGAGGTGGCTAGTATAGGGGTCATATTGGAACAATGAATGTTGGGAACATGTTGATATAGTGCGGTGGGCGCTGTGGTGATACAATTAAAGGGTTACACATTTTAGATTTTTGGTTATATATCATTCAAAGTTTATTATTTTTCTATTTCACTTGTAAGGGATGGGTTATTGTCTAGGTTTTTTATAGAGTGGATGGGCATAAAGTGGTGAAACAAGTGCATATGGCTATATGATTTTCGTTTAAATTCTAAAAGAAATTGTTATTCTTAAGGTTTCCATAAGAAATTTACCCGGTTGAAGGCCTATTTTGTCTTAAAATGAATCCTAATGCCACTAATACCTATTATACTCTAAATTAAAGCAGATTTGACTAGTTTTTAAAAGATTAAAGCGGTTCCGCAAGTACTCCAAACAATTCTTCCATATTTATTGATATTCTTGGAGTATTAATACGAAATTGTCATTTTATCCGGTCGTACGCATCATATTTTCTCTTAAACTGAATCCTAATTATAGTAATTGCTACTTTTTAAAAGAATAAAAATGTTTAACATGTGCATTAAACAATTTTATTGAAATTGTCCATTTTCACGGTCGAAGGCAACATATTTTCTCTTAAAATGAATTCTAATTCCTCTAATAGCTATTATATTCTAAATAATAACAGATTTGACTAGTTTAAGAGAATAAAGAGGTTTTGTCTTATTGATATTTTTTAGTTTCAATGAGAAAACTTTAAATAACCTTAAGTTCAAATGCCATAACTTCAAATCAAAATTTCATAAATTTACATGTATTAAACACAAGAAACAATGTTTATAGAAAAAAAAACTTCTGGCACACGTCTAGCACACGCTAAGTAATTCAAAATCAAAATTATAACGTGCCTGAAGGTAGGATACGCCGTAAGATTGTACCGCTAAAACTTCCTTCATAGCAGCTGCCCTTTGACAAATTCAAAAAGGAAGGGCCCCAGGTAGATAGAAAGGTAGATAGCAGCAGAAGGTCTGCCAGGTAAACAACTACCGGGCACCCTACACCGTTGTATTCACCCAAAAGCCCCTCGGAAATCAAAGCAAATCTTATATTCTTCCTACTTGTACTCATCCCACGAAACGTCAGGTAGAGAAACACCTTTATAAAACCTTTTGGCAAAATTTCAAATTTCAGGTACTGCTACAGATTCAAGTAACAATGACTCGTAACAATAGACATTTTGGATTCCCCCAAATTACATATATACAAAGGAGAGAAATAGAAACCTCCGAGAGTACAAAAACTTGACGAAAATCGGAAAATACGGTTTTATGATTACTACACTTCGGCCTATTATTAAAGATTGTAATTATTTATTCGGACTTGGTCAGTTTGAAAATGTCACGCTAGATTGAAGGTGTTGGTTCCAGGTTCCAATACTTTATAGCAGTTTTGTAGCCGTGCGCACGGTTACGGTTAGTTATTGTGAACGTTATGAAAGGGAGAAAAAAAAATTGGAACGTGTATGTTAAGTAAACTTTAAGTAAGTTGCGCGTGCGCCTCGTTGGACGTAGGAAAGATTATGAAAATGAGCAGGTGATGCTCGATGCCTGACAGATGGCTTTTTACAATTAGTTGAAGCCATACACGTTATTTGAAGTTGTACAAATGTTTATACAATGTTTAAATGGCGTGTTTAATTGAATTTTAAACTTGAAAAAAGTGTCAATGAGTCTAAATAAAAAATGCAATAAACAAAATGTCTCTTAATCAAATATAACTTGTTGTGAATAAATTTAACGATATGATAAAACAATGCTTACGTCGCTGTAATGCGACACGCCTGTGAAATGCCAAAGACCACGTCCGCCGATTTATTATGAACGCGCGCGATTAAATAAAACGCCCGTGATTACACGTCGCGCCGTCCACTTACCCATAGAGAAACGCCGCTCCTGCAATGCCGCCCCCGCATTGTGCTATCACAAACATGCCGCTGCGCAACATCGTGATACTCTTCGTGATGCCCATTGCTATTGATACGGCTGGATTTACGTGTGCTCCTGAAAATTGATAAAATTAACAGTATTAAATTTTATTTTGTATCTTTTGAGGTTTTACACCTTCGAAAGCGTGAAAGTTACGAACAACTATCGGAAACTGCTAAAAAGTGACAAGTACACAAAAGTACCTAACAGTAACAAAATAGTACCAAAAAGTAACAAGAAAGTACAAAAAACAAACAAATACTGAAAAGCAGTAAAACGCTCAAAAAACAAAAAAGACTGTATAGAAGGATGTAAAAATTATAAGAAATATGAAAAAAAAATCGTAGTTTTTTCAAAGTATTGAGCAAAATTACCTGAGATATGTCCAAAACACTGATTTAAAGTAGCCATAGTAAAACCGGCAGATAACGCTGTGGCCAACATCACCGAAGATAGAGAGGCACCCGCCCCCGCACCAGCTGCCGCCCCACACACGATAAACACATAGATAAACGAAGCTAAACATTCGCAAATGACGGATTTCCAAAATTCCAGAGTCCGAATTTCCACCTGGCACGGCAAACGTCTCTCACGCACATTGTAACTTTCGATTCGCAGGTTTTCGATCTTTTCCAAAAGCACCACGATGTGATAGTCTAAATTTTGACTTTCTAAGGGTATGTTTATACTTTCATCAGCCATTTTTAACGAAATTTTAATAAACTTTATAGAACTTTAAAACTATTTGTACCGTTCACAATCGCACAAATTTTTAAAACCTTTTTCTAGAATTTAAAATCTTCGATAATTGAAGAACTAAACACAGAACTGAAGAACGAACGATCCGAAGACTACGAACGACTCGACCCGCGATCTCGAAGAGTTCGAAATGCGAAGTATTTTGGCTGCGAGAGGAACACATCCGCCTGCGCTACACTTTTACGCCCCACTCTAACTGAAACGCCAGCCAATCACCATCAGCAATCATGCTTTCAGAATGTTGGCACTTAGTTTGCTTGGTTTTGCATGTGCACGGCATGCCACATGGTCACTTGTTTGCTTGAAGTTTGCGCACGATCGTGATCATGAGCCCCAATTCGTGGCTCCCTTTTTTAATCTGTCGCATATTGTGCGCTTTTTTTAGTTTCAGAAACAACATGAGAGTAATCCTAAGCCTACGGATTTTTTTCTATTATATTCTGGGTAAACTATTTCGCTGATAAGGCGTGACATGATACGACATGATGTAGCAAATTTGATGCAAATCTAATCCAACCTGAGAAAAAGCGGATGCAAATGATTTGCAAACAAGTGTATTAGCACTAACTAATCCAGTATTAGTTAAGGATATTAGCATTTTTTTTGGAAAAAAGATTAATAACACTACGGAAAATTCGAAATTCTAACTTTGATGAATAGTTTTTGTCAATTAGTTTCTAAAATTAACTAATAATGATTTAACGAAGTACTTTTTAATTTTATATGACATAAAATAAACGAACACACTTATTATTCCATGGTAAAACGTAATTTATAAAACATTTGTATTTAATTCATTGAAAAACTACAATTATTCAATGAAAACTTCAATTGTTCATGGAATTTTTTCATTTATAATTTTAAAAATTCATAAAATTGGTTTGCAAATAAGCGTTTTAGGACAAAAAAGATTACCCGACTATAAGTCTAAATTCTAACGTCTAGGAATTGTAATAATTTAATGAAGTACTTTCTAATTTTATGTATCAAATAAACGAAAACACATTTTATTCTATGGCAGCATGTAATTTTTAAAACATTTGCATTTAATTCATTGAAAACTGCAATTATTACTTGAAATTATTCACTTATTCATTGAAATCCTTAATTTACATTTCCAAAAATTAAGAAAAACCCCAGGAATCACAGAAGTAAATTGCATTACTGCATTCATAGAAAGT
>WSZQ02000004.1:3711880-3771261 GCA_019419845.2 Weissflogia rhopalogaster | reverse complement strand
TGGTATCGAAAATACGCATTGGCGCCATCTGTTAATGTGTTTTCAAATTATCTTTGACTCGTTATATTCCAGTATATGTTTCTGATGTTACGTTAAGCCGCTAAATAAGCGCAAACGTATCTTAAACGCATACGTTTGTTAATTTAAAAATGTCCGTTTTGTGATCCAATTTCTCTGTTTTTTTATATGATAAATATCAGTGAAAACAAGAACTAGTGGAAAATTCCAATCCGTAATATTGATATGTGTTTATGTGAATGTAATAATGAAATAATGTATGATTGAATTTCCATTTTTTCAAACTAACAGACTCGGCAGCGGGGACGACTCTGTCGCACAATATACGATTACCATCATAATTGGGGGTTGCGATCAACAGATGGCCACAGTGTAGGGGCATGTCAAAAAGTATCGAAAATGACTAATTCGATACTATCGAAAATTAAAGTATCGACAAGTGGTATCGATACAGATACTTGACATCCCTAGTTGTCGTAGCTATCCTAAATAACCAGGGGACACACTTGAAAAACCGAGGATGAGATTGGCATAAGAAAGCGCCGCCCGATGTAGCGGACACGCATATCATGCGCCGGCGCCAACGTGTTAAAGAAAATGTTCGCTATTATTATCATATACACCAAAGCATAATTTAAAAAACGCATATATCAAAGAAATATCTTTTATGACCATAGATTTCCTTTAAAAACCAATGTAAAAAGTGTATCCCTTAATAATACATTATTTGAAGAGAAAAATACAATTTTAAAAATCTAAATTTACGCTAAATTTACTCTGACTAGCCATAGCAAAGAGCGTCGACGCTGCACCGGCACAAGCCGGTCGTGCGTTGCCTGGAAACGCGTACGGCGTGCAAAAGCGCGCTGGCCCACTGCGACCATCATCGCGCGTCGACACGACGACGCGTTCGCTACCTGGGCCGGCATCGCTCGGCAGGCACAGGCGCACGCACACACCGAGCTTGTGTGCACCGTGCATTCAAACCACCAATCCACTCTCTTCACATCCTCTCACTTCCGCGCATGCCACGACTCGACTTCCTTCTCCCTCGCACACGCTCGCAAACGCATACACAAACACACCGTGCGTCGGCGGCGTTGCCAACGTTCCGCTGCTCGCACCGACCGAGCAGAGTATTGATCTGCGAGAAGACGACTTGCCACCACCGAGCCGCGCATCCGATGCGCCAAGTGAAAATGCACACGGCAAATTGAAAAAATAAAATAAAAGAATGCAATGTGCAACAAAAACTAAACCGCAAACATTTTCCTTTAAAGAAAAACTTGTATATCTAGCTGTACTAACTGTATACATTCTTACTAATCTCCCTAATTATAAATTACAGCACAGAAATTACTTTCTGTAAAGACTGCTTGATAGACAAAATAAGTAAAAAGTCTGAATGAAAAAAAAAAAACTATACTCACATAATCGTGAAAAGCTTTCGCCTCCGACGAATGCTCGCACGTATCTCGTCGCTCCGGCGCCGCACAGTACAAATCCCAAAACACACTGCAATTAATTAGCCATACATTAATCATGTGCAGCCTGCAAACATTGCATTAGCAGCTAATTAAACGCAATTTGCTTACCACCACCACGAGTGCAGAAATCCGGGTGGCTCGCCGAGTGTGATATTCTTCTCCCATCGAATCTAAAATAAAAACCGAATCATTAAAATACTAAAAAACACCTTTCATCCTCATTTAAATGAAACAATTTTACCCATTCAAAAGGAAAGAAAAAATCTTTAAACTGAGAAAAACTTACCTCGGAGAGGAAAGTTTGTGCTGCTTTTTGTGCTCCAACATGTAGCAAGTATTCGTAGACGTACAGAGCCAACCTGGAAAGAAAGTAATCAATTAGGGCGTACACACTAGCAAACAACAGAAAACATTGAAAAACACAGCAACATTCTGTTGTAAGGTGGGTAAAAAAGGGGGGAAACTTTTCCAAGTAGTGGCAGCAACTTTAAAACATAAATTGCAAACTTTTCAAGTTTACAAACGTGTTGTTACACTCATAGCATCAAACATGTATGAAAATTAATTACAACGAGAATTCGCGGAATAGCAACAAGTGAAATGCGAAACATGTATAATTTCTATATAGATTTATGGTTAATTAATTAACTATAACAACGCAAAAACGGTATACTAAACTAAAAAATCGTTTATTGTTTGTAAATTAATTTACAGCCTTTTCTTTAATCATAAAGTCAAGTGCGTCAAAGTAGTTCATTCAAAATCTAGTTTAATTTCGAGTTTTTGAAAGTAGAAAACGTGAAAACATGCAAATACGCCGTAGATATGTTAGTGATTGTGGAAAACAACGCGCTTCGTTCGTAATTTTACTATTTAGAGGTCGCGTCGTCGACGAAAACTATCTAGAGACATAAAACGAACCGTTTGCATTCCTATATTACTATAAAAAACCTTTTTTGCGAAAGTTTCGTATAAAAACCTTACACCTTAACACCTAACTTATGTAAAGTAAGAGAAGTTGCCTAATGTTACAGTTTTATATTAGTTAATAATTTGAAACTTTCGAGTGAAAAGTCTAGTGGTAAAATTAGAGATTAATCGACTAGTTGTGTTATTTCGAATCTATTTCGGTCATTTGTTTACGAAAAGTAACGTGACGCTACTCTTCCAGGCAGATTTGGTTCCGCTCCAAGGCTGCCACCTTTTTCGCAAAAACAAACAAAAAAAAAGAAAAAAAAGAAACAAAAAATAGAGGGCGTTTCAGTAATAAAAAAATAGTTGGGGTTATTCCGTTTTACCCTAGATGGCACAGAAAACTGTAACAAATGAGTAGCGCATAACTTGCGTGAAAAATTGTACCGTTTTCTTTCCGGTGTAATGAATAACTGTTCGAAATTACGGTACAGTTATTCATTACACTGGCAAGTAGGTGACTGATCTAAAGTTAAACGTAAAATGCATAAATCAGGCTGCTGATAGTTTGTATACATGTTTAAAATGTTTATAAACATAGGGGATTGTTTTAAGTAATAATTAGATTATAGGTTTAAATATATAAGTTTAACTATATAAAATTGATTAAAATTTAAATAATACAGATTTTAATTTAACAACCTATATCTAAAATCAACTATTGATAATTTTTTGTTACTTTTCATTAATAAAATCAAAAAAGTAGGATGTTTAAAAGGACAGATAGAATAAAATACTAAAACAAAAGGAGATGTAATAACAAGGTTAAGGCAAGGTAATTAAAAGAAAATGTATAAATATACGTAGCAAAATAATTTGACTTACTTTTCCCTGGCCTGAGCGTCCGAGGGCACCGTCGATCCTTTACCCTTCGCGTACATTGTTTACAAACTGTCCGTCCAGCACACAATTAGCATACGCGTCGTCGTCGAGGCCGGGTGCCTCAGCACGCACCGCAGTCGTCACACTGTTTGTAAATGAAAAAAAAAACACACACGCACCTTCGGCTGAAGTGCACAACACACGAGGGGGGAGGTCGCTTTGATATGGACGCCGCTATGGTGCTGCGCGTGCTGCCTCACGCTGCTACATCGTCGTCGTCCCCATGGGGTACATCGGCTGTGGGCAACTCCTGCTCCTGGTGCTTGGTGGGCACTCGGTAGTCGTGTGGCCGTTGGTGTTTCGGGATGGCGTCGGCGAATGGATCGACTCTCACCGTCTTTTCTATGTCATGCCTGGGCTGGTTTTTCGCGGTGAGCGGCTGCGGCCGTTTTACCGTTGCGACACACACACTGCACTTCCCACTGTTGACAATCGTTGCGTTGTACGTGGTGATACGTCGGCGGCGATAGCGGGGTGGCGGACTGGACTACCGGGGACGAAACGACAGCGAGTGGTACACGAACGCGACTCGGTACACTCGCGTTGCTGCTGCCTGCTTCTTGTGATCGCGATGGATGGATGCTGAGCGTTCTGCCTGTGTGTTGGTACGCCGGCGGCGCGCGCGAGTGGCGACCTGGCAACAGTGCGGCCGCGGTGTATGAGGAGCGATGCGTTTGCGCACGCTCGGGCAGTGGACAGCATATTTCTTTTATACATTTTGTAGGAACTTATCACCCCTTATTGAATGCAGCCAGTTATACACTTACGCGCCTAAGGTTTCTTCCATACCGAAATCGCTTCGCTCGTAAAATTAATATGTCCACTCGAAAATCGCGTTTGTATTCATACCTATAGGTCATTAAGAGGACCCTACGTGACAGGTAGTACGTAAATGCGGAACTAAAACATGAAATTCAAACTTTGTTCTACTACTTTCTAATCTGCATGTATAGAATGCCCATTTTTGTACGAATCGATTCCTCATTATATATATTTTGCTTTGGTATACATATTTACACCTAAATGGGGTTGTCTAATTTTTTTCTTCGTTTAACAAGTTTGACAATTGAACACTATTCGTCAATTCCAAGTAGAAACGTTTCAATGAATTTGGAAACTACCGTTACAGGTTTTATTACTAAAAACATTGAAAGACAATTTTCTGAAGACTTAATTCCGAATGGCCTTATAAGAATGATTTTAAATTGTAGCAAACTGAATAAGTAATGAGTAAATTCAAGTTCAAAATTTAAAAATGTGGAACGCTTCACGATTTTGCGTGTCATCCTTGCGCAGGGGCCATGCTAATCTTCTCTGTATCGTTCCAATTTTAGTATATGTACCGCCGAAGCGAGTACATCAGCCCTGTGAAACAACCCCTGTTATATAGTCAATACATTTTTCTTAATACTACATAGATGTTTCTCAAAAAACATTATTTTCAATAAAACCTCGGACATATTTTCAGATAATTTCAGTCATTCTTGAAAACCCAAGCTATATCTTCGAAATAACAAAACAAGATCAAGAAATATGCGTGAGAATATAAGGAAAATAATAAATAAAATACATTTATAAATGTAGCGGCATCTAGCAACTCATCGAATAACCTTAATGTCTTCTAGTTATATAGCTGTATGTATCGAGTCGCAACATAGGCAACCCTCTTAACAATTGTTGACCCGGTTGCTTACCATCATCGTTTTGAATGATTTTTGCTGAAGTTACGATACATTTTCAATTGAATCCAATTTAATTAATAAATAAGTAAAAAAAAACAACGAGTAATAGAAAATGTTTTCTGCAAGGCAAGAGAAGTAACATATGTTGCCTACAATTGTTGAAACTGCAGTGGTATGGTTGATGACTACTTCCCCCGAGTTCCAGGTTCGATTCCCGGTGGGGATGCATAGTAAAGTGAATTCTTCTCCTTATCAGTAGTATTAGCCTCTAACATGACTAATTACATTGGACAAGAATTGAATACAGCTAATGACCATAGCAGTCGATGCTCGGTAAATCAAAACAAAAAAAATTGTTGAAACAATTGGCGTGTACATATAATTTACTGACTAATTTTTTCATAACATTTTTAATAATTTAAAAGAGATAATTTTATGAATTGAAATGATTTCCATAAAGTTTCTATTTTTAAATTTATTCAATGTAGAGATAATTAATCACAAGTTAAGTACAATTCTAATATTGGAGTTTTCATAGTTCTAATGTTACGTTTGTGTTATTAAAATGACTAAACGTTAACTTTACTTACAATTAGCATCAATATGTTAACAAATTATTGGAGTATTTTGATGCTGAATATAAGTTTCGTATAAGCAGGTGCAACAAAATTGAGTGCCACTACGACGTTGCGAAGCCAATGCAAAGTCCAGCGACGAAGGACGCATAGAAAATGTACGACTCCTTCATACGAAAGTTCTCCTCACCACTAATATTGATGTCGTACCAACTCTTCGCCTTTTTCTGCTTCTTCCTCACGATATTCTCGGCCTGATCCACCTTCCTATCAACAAAGCGTTCCACCTGTAAGCAAACATCTAACTGATTTATACGCATTTACAAACGTGTACAGCAAACATTTTTATTCATATTTTCTGCATTTCTGTTTTCTGCTTAAATTCTAAATACGTCGTCGATTATCGGGTAACAACAGCTTCTCGCTCTCTTCTAGAGGGCTTGGAGCACATTTCGTACAATGCTAAGCACAGCCAAACGCGAGAAAAACGCCGCCAACAAATCCAGTCGTGAACGACACATGACTTTTGGCAAATTGAGTTATCTGAAAATGTAGGTATGTAACAGCCAGGAGGGTTTAAAGCGTAGAGGTGTTAGAAGGTACATACTTTATCGGTCCAGGAGGGGCCTTCGCCGGTGATCTTCTCTTCGACTTTATCGGCAACTTTGTCGAGATTCTTGTTGACTTTGTTCCAGTTGATTTTCACGTAGCCCTGCTCGTTGGCGACCTGCAGAAGGATGATGCCACCGCCTATGGCGACGGCCACGACTTTGCCGACTTTCATGAAGACATAACCGGTCAGCCAGCCGGAGGAAGTGCCAAGGATTAGTTGCTTCGTCGCCGAGGATTTGCTGATATCCCCGAGGAGCTTGTCGACGATCGTCTTGTCGTCGCCTGGGCGTGCGTCCATGATTCGGCGTACCTGATTGCTCTTCTCTTTCGCGAATTTCTTGATTGTGGGCATGGATTACGCGCTGTGTGCGTACTCTAATTAACTTTGTTGCCGATTGTGGGGAGAGATCGATGTAAGCGCTATTTTTATGACCGTTGTTTGTTTATTGCGTTGAACTGTGCGATCAAAGTGACGGATTTCAGCTGTCACTAAAGCAACTGTTTTCATGTGTTAAGTTGGTTGCCTTCACACATCAAAACATGTTTTCTTAATTTTCATCGTAAGAAAACTTATATTTTATATAATTTTATAATAATAAATAATATAAGCGAAATAATCATTTTCAATTGATTTTCAACGGGCAATTTAGTAATACTTTTCTGAATCTACTGTTTGGGTTGCCTATATTCACTGTCAACTGTCAGTTTTGAGAATACCCTTTTCACTTTTGCTTACATTCCCACATGGCTTAGTAAAGTTTAGTTTCACACAGGAACAACGATGAAAAACTATGTACCGAATGCAAGTTAACGCACTAATTGCCACAAATTTGAGCGTAAAACCTAGCGCAATACTCCTAGAATAACCTAGAACAAGACAACCGGAAAATAATCGACCATGGCTGAGAAATCTGGTAATCTCAAGACGCCTAATAAGCGTTTAACATCGCTGGGTCGACCTAGAGATTTGCACCTCTCCGTGACGAACAACGCCAAACCGAAGAAAGTATTCGCGCCGAATTTAAACGCCATACGCAATAAAGGCAAAGCTGTACCGTAAGTTTACAATCGTACCTCTGAAACAACTTTTAATCTGTTAACATTTTCAGATCTGTTGCATCAGATGGCAATCATCGAAAGAACAATAAACGTACACCAAAAGAGTTCAAGAAACGCGATGGGGAAGCTTCGCGTTTCGTACAATCAACTGGCATCTTCTCAGAAGGTGCTGCTGAGGGAAGAAGAGACACGGGACACTTTGCGTCGAGAAGTGCAGAGGCACGAGAAGGTGGTGGTGAGCCAGGGCAAGGCATGGAAAAGCCCAAAATCAACACCACTGCTGTCTGGGATGTAATAACACATTGCAAACCACATAAAACCACCAATTAAACTGTTTACTTTACAGATAAATCATAAAGAAGAGGCCAAAACAGTAGCAAATCTCCTTGATCACTACGAAAACATCCAAGAAGATGCCGAGTATGATGATTATCAACCCGTTGTGCTACCTTTGAGGAAGAACAAGGAGAACTTCTTTAAAACCTTCGCACCTCTCGCCGAGCCTGATGTTAAAGTCAAGTTGGAAGTGACCACCCAAGAGGAAGATGTTATTGAAAATCTTAATCAGTGCTCATTCAATCAGACTAATGTTTATAGTAATACGAACGTTGCTTACTCGTTGGTGAAATTACCGGATACAATGCCAGGTAGAGGCTTCGATGAAGAGGGTAAACCTATTGATTATACTTTGGATCAAATGGAAGAAGGACAAATTGGGAAGATTGTGAAACGAAGGTCTGGAAAAATGCAGATGATTATTGGGAATATGACCTACGATTTAAGCTCCGTTGAAGGGGCACCTTTCACCGAGGTAGGTTATTTCAAATTTACATTTTTAAAGTCTTATTTTTCTGTCCGTATTTTCTTTTTGTAGGAATTAATGGCGATGCCAGAAGCAGATGCAACCGATCGTACCATGACTAGTTTAAGTGCTATCACCGAAAGGTACGTTATTTCCCCAGCGTGGCACAATTTACTGTCGAAGGCACGCAACACCTGAGATGAGGGGACAACTATTCTCGTTACTTTAACTATTTAAGATGATATTGACTGTTACTATTAATATTAAATGATGTTTCTCACAATAAAACGTTATTTACGCTACCTTTACACTAATTTCGTTTTTACTAATATTCCGAAATTGTTTCTAACCTTCAAATTTAAACTTGATTCTAGGAGGTGGAAACCCAGATCGCTGTAGAGTCACCGGTGCATCAATGTTCTAAATTTGTACAAATATACGCATAAATAATTTCGCAGCACTTGAGTTCAAGAAGGTTCTGTTCTTCTTTGTTTTAAACTTTACTATTCACAATTTTTACCTAAACTTTAGGCTCAATATTGACTCAATGATTGTTACTATAAAATACACCTCAGACTAATACAATTAATGACTAAATTGCTTTCTTCATACATTTCTGTTTCAGTGTTTATGCCAGGTTTGCTGAACATTTGGTTCTAGAGCCATCTGTTGTGTAAGAACAAATATACAAGTGCTTTTATGAAAAATACAGAAATCTTCACTATGAATTGTTTTATAAGATGACTTTGTTAATTTTATAATAGAGGAAGCTGAGGGAACAACATTTTTAAATGAACTTTTTTTTGCTTACTCTTCGTGAAATGTATCTACATTATACTGTTGACAATATTTATGCTTAAACATTAATTTAGGATAGAAAGAGAGACCAAAGGAATTTTAATTGGGTTCCGACTTCACAGATTTACTGTTAGCAGGTAATTTTCAAAGAATGTTTTCTAAATTTTGGCAAACAACTCTTTGTACGCCTTTTCAAGTCGAGAATATATTGTTAATTTTATTAATTTAGCCGGAAATTGCAGTTTTCCAAAACTTCGAAAATTCTTCAAACTTGAAGAGTTGCAGTGTCCCTATTTAGAGTTTTCCTGGATTCCAGACTTTATATCTCAAAGAAACAACTCTTCTTTGCCATCTTACGTCTAGAAAATATTGTTAACTTTATTAGTTCAGCCGGAAATTTTCCAATTTGGTTTGCCTAACATTTCGGAAATTCCTCAACTTTGAAGAACTGAAGGGCCCTTAATTAATCCTTTACAGGATAACCGATGATTTCTTTCGGATGAAAAACTCTTTGTTTGTATTTTCAAGTAGTCAATATATTGTTATTTTTATTAATTTAGCCGGAACTTCAATTTTCCTAAGAATACTTTTTAAAATTTCGAAAATTCCTCCAATTTGATGCACTGCAACGCTTTTATTTTGAGCTTTCCTGGATTACGGATTATATCTCTCGACGAAACAATTCTTCCCCTCGCATCTTACGTCTAGAAACCGGAAAATATAATTTTCCAATGAGGCTTTTCTTCTCACTCACTACGTAAAGAAAATGCGGATAATAAAGTTATCAGCAGTTTAGCACGAACATGGAATTTTCCAAAGACTGTTTTGAATTTTCGAAAATTTTAGTTTTGAGGATCTTTAGCGATCTTATTTAAAGCTTTACATGATTACGGATTATATGTTTCTTCTTCTTTATGATTTTTTTCAAAAAGTGTACTTATATTATACTTATATAGGGAAGGGAGAGTGTGACAATAGTGAGGCTAATTGTGCAAGAAAAATGGAAGTGGAGGAGAGGGATGACATAATAGAGTGGGTTGGTTTACCGCATATGTATTGTTATTTATTTTTTTCAAATATTTGTTTATTTATTTGGTTTTTAAATATTATTTTAAAATTGGTGTTGTTTTTTGTTTTAATGTAATGTAAAGGGTTACTGGAGAAGGTGTTTGTAAGGGTGCAGTTAAATGCCAAAAATAAAGGTGATCTACTACTACTACTACTACTTATACCATTTTAAATATAAATAACAGAATAAATTAGTAACAGTTTAAGACATATGTAGTATGATTTGGTTTTATCTAAACATGTGTGTTTTTCTAAACAAATAAACAAAATTGAATAAAATGAATTACAGTACAATAGAACGATTAAGTTCCGCAATCTTCCTAAACGTAGAATAAAATTCACAAAAATAGTAAATTCCGATAAGATTATATTCAGACGGTTTCTCTAATTATTACAGATACTTAAATAAATAGCTATACGAAACACATGATTCATTAATAAACCACTAGTGTCGCTAGTTTTAAAACATATTCTGGAATCAGTTTTGGGGACATCACAACCGAACGGGAGCGGCTCTCAGTGCGTGTCGCGTTGCGGGAGTCCCACATTCAAACACGAAACGCAACAAAAATATCTCCTTCACCGCACGTCTCGCAATTAGTTCACTTCCATCAATTAACAGAGGTGAAACAGTGTGAGCAATCATTGTGGCGAATTGTGCTTATTGGGCGTGTACTCTTCGAAGAATCGCACAAAACTGTAGCAGTCTTAAAAGCGACGATCATGGAGTTTTTAAATAGTTTAAGGGTGCTATTAAAAGGTAAATATAATATTTTTCAATAGTTTAGTCTGTAGATTCTAAAGATATTCGTACGATTTTACATTTTAATCTATAAGTTTTACTTTTTAATGTTCACCAACATGTGAAAATTACACATACAGGATGCGCAATTCCGATAAACGAGAATGATAAACCATTTATGATGATATGAAATTCCCCTAAATGTACAAACAAACAAATTTACATAATTATAAACCTTGCAAATATTTGCTATAGATATGTGTGAGTTTCTCGAAAACGAAGTCCTCAATAGCGTCAAAACGGATAACGCCGTTGCGTCGAAAGCACTTGTCTTACTCACTACTGTTCGTACGATGGATAACAGTGTCCAGTTGAAGATAGCTGAGGATGCTGGTGGTTATCTTGAAATGAACCTACACCAACCTGATTCATATGTGGAAGCAGATTTGAAGCAATTTGAAATTGACGAAGCTTATGCCACGGCGAATGAAACAACTTCCGAAAAGGATACAAACATATCCAATATGAATAATGAATGTCCATATCGAAGTAAGTATTATGGTAAATACAATTATGGAGATATCTTAATTTTTGGTACGTTTTAGACAGCCTGGTTGCCGAATTACAAACCATCAAAGAAGGTGCCCTGAATCGTAAGGAAGTGGTCCTTGCTTACTTTCATTCAAAGCGACCTTATTATATTGCGTTGATTGATGAATGGATTCTCTTCTATAATAGTAATAAGAAAGGACAGGTTTTGGAAAGTTATAATGCTATTAATGTCTTGGCAAGGAGTTCTGATGAAGATACTGGCTTCACTATGAAAGTTGAGGATAAATCGTTCTTGGTACGTATGAATTTCTGTTTAAGGTTGTTACTCTGAAATTTAAGCTATATATGTGTTTTGACTTTTTTGTTTTTGGACTTAATTTTGTTTTTATAGATGTATGCTGGAACGTACAAGGAGAAAATGCAATGGGTTGCGGCGATTAATGATCTGATGACTTTTAAGAGCAAATTGGAGATGTCCCCACAGAAAATCGTAGAAGATAGACCGATGTATGTTATCATTTTGATAATAAACCATATATAATAGATAGATAAAGGATCGTAAGTTTATGTACTCGTATTTTGTAGAGAATCTTCACCTCTGAAAAGGGAGTTACCACAAATACCGGGACCAGAGTATATGAATTCAGATAGCGAACCAGACAGAATTCCAGAAATGCCACCAACCCTACGTGTAACATCTGAAATATTAGATTCTTACATGGAAAGGAGTAACAATCCACCGCCACGTCCTCACACCCATAATTTACAGAATAAGAATGTATCCTCTCCTACTCCCACACCCGTTCCCGCTCCACATGTCCCAGAAGAATATATGTTACTTCCAGGATCCATCGCTGGACCTGAAGAAATATATCAGTTGCTCCCAGGCCAACAAACGGTGAATCAGGAAGAAATTTATCAATTGATAACACCGCCAATGCCCCATGCTTCGATTAGTCCACTACTTCCACCACCTAGACCACTGCCAATGCACTCGCATAGTACAGTATCCCCACAGATTGTTCTGCAGGAGGTAGAGGAAGAAACCTATGCAGATATAGATATGGATCAAGAGCCAATTTACGAATGTGTTGATAATCATATGGAGGCACCTTTTGTACCACCTCCTTCGCCATCTCAAGTAAAAGTAACAGCACCTTTGCCGAATAAACCTGCGGTACCACCATCTCCAAAACAGAATGTGCTTAATGAACTGAAATTGAAACAGAAGCTGAGCAAGCCTAATAAGGAAGCAGAGATTCAGAATCCGCCCGTGGCTAGTAGTTCTCAGAGACGGAATGAAAAGCCAAGGAAAAGTCTTTCATTCGGCAGTAAAAAGTAGGATTAATGATATTTTAGATTAGTTTTAGCTATAAGACCAAAGGATAATATTTTATATACTACATATATTATTGAATTGTATTGTTATTTTGTAATTAAATGGCTTTTTGCTATCAAGAACACTTGTCAGAATACTGTATCACTTTAGCATTTTCTTCAAGAATTGGAAAAAGAGATCTTGGTTGACGTGGAATAAGACTCAAGCCCGAAACGTGTTGATATCTCAATTATGGGACCATTTGTTCTGCCTTCATCTTTCTACGGTGAGGCAACGTCACACTTATCTGTTACAATAGAACTAAAATTGAAGCGTGATCTGAACAACGCAATTAAGAAAGTACAGATTGAGAATCCTCATCGAGATAAACTAAAGGAAAGTCATTCGGGAGGAAAACATGTGAATATGTCCCTTTTGTAATAAAACTGCTTTAAGCCTCTATCTTTTGAAGTTTTACAAACAAATCGTCAAATCCACACCTTGCACCTTGGGGCAAACATAGTGGTTGTTTTCGAAGAATAAATTACCACCGTGTACCTGTTCCCAGTGCTTCGATAAGTGGATTGTTAGGTTTTTTTAAGTGGCTGCCCAGCATGTGTGGGTAGGAAACTTGATTGCATCTGAAGGCAAGTTGCACACGCAGGCATCAGAAATGTTTCGCACGTTGTTCTCAAGTGCCAAAGCGACACGATGTCCTAACGGCCACTTGCCGCGGCCACCGGTTGTAACCGCATCGCTTTTGTCTTCGTCTTTCTTTTCTTCGGCTTTCAGCTGGCTGGGCCAAGTGTGTCCGGCTACTTTCCATTTCCAGATCCACGATCTCCAGCTGTACGGATGCTGTGCGCGGCTACAGAACGAATGCCATATGGAGGGAGGGACAGAGATGAGTAGTCAAGGAGGAACAGACGTTCGCAGTGTTGAAAGCTCCGAGAGCAATGCGCAAGCGTGCCGTGCTTTCGGCTTTTCAGTCGCACAGCAGCCATTACTCAGCTCAGTAGCTGAGCATCTTACGATCGCAATCAGTAGCATACGAGCACTCGTCGCGTGGCGTACAGCTTCCGATCTTCTATCTCGCGTCAGCAGTCCTAAGTCTAAATAAACACAAGCTTCGCAAAAGTGTATACAAAGTATACAACACGCCACCAATGCGTCGATATTCCGTATGTTCTGAATCATCTACTGAACATTATTAATATTTAGTATAGTGTATCAAGTTGTCAATTGTTTAATATTTTCATTTTCAGTGGTTATCGTTAGAATGAGGGAGTCATTCTCGCAGAGTGTGGTGATCCGAGCCCGAGAGCAAATTACACTCTAATCAAAGTTAAGTTGATGCCGATGCAAAATGATTACTTATCTAGTGCTGATCGTTGCTGGTGTTGCGTTTGCTAGAAATGATCTTAAGAATGATGCAAGGAACAATGGGGACCTTGCTCTCTGGATTGATGAGAATCAGGTTCGGATGTTTAGTGGTAAGTCATTTAAATTTATATCAAGAAGATATTTCTGAGTAGTCTGAGAGCCTGTAAGAGTAGAATCTCTAATTGTAAGTGTATAATTTCTTGGGTCTAAGAATATCTTTTATATTTTTTAGGAAAGGTAATGGATGTCTATGCAATTTTCAACGGGAATGTTCTTCCATACATTTTGGATCCCAATTTTGACAAACAAATGCCTGTCATTCCTGCTGAAGTCGGCTATGTTAATTTCACATGGAAAGCAGGTACCAAAAAATACTACTACCACTTCGACCGTTTAGAGTCCTACGATCAGAATATTTTACAAGCTCCTGTGATATCGATCAAAACCCGGGGACGAGTCCCACGTCGTCCTAAAGAATTCAGCATCCTATTGCCCTGCATAGGAAATAGTTCGGGTATAGCGACCTTCAGTATTGGCCTCCTGATTGACAACAGGAAAGGCCGACCTTTGAACGGAACACCGTTGAGGCTGAATCTTCGCAAGGAGTGCTCCCAAAGAGGACCCGATCCGGAATGTGATAAAACCTGTGCTAATCGTGGTTGGTGCAACCATGAGAAAATTTGTCAGTGTCCCGAGGGTTACATGGGTCAACATTGTCGTACTGCCCTCTGTTACCCTCAATGTTCGAATGGAGGGAATTGTACCTCGCCAGGGGTATGCAGTTGCCCACCGGGTTTTCAGGGTAGGCACTGTGAAGGTGGCATCTGCGCTCAGAAATGCCTGAATGGGGGCAAGTGTGTACAGAAGGACACCTGCGAATGCCCGAACGGTTACTACGGCCTACACTGCGAATACTCCAAGTGTATTGTGGCGTGCCACAATGGGGGCAAGTGTCGTGGCGTCAACAAGTGCAAATGTCCGGAGGGTTTTGGGGGCGATCACTGCGAGATTGGTAGGGCAATGGCACCTCGCGCACTCTGTACCATCGCCTGCAAGCATGGTACGTGTGTGGATAATTCATGCGTCTGTGAGCCAGGTTGGTATGGAAGACTGTGCCATCATCGAACCATGTAGGGATATATGTTTTATTCAACATGTCATAAACGATAAACCAAGGAAGTGACGGATAATTACTTCCAATGCCATATTAAGTATCGCTTTACTTTATTTTGCATTAGGATCAGGCTGCGATTTGTACGTTTCGCTTGATATGGTTGCAGCAATGACTCGATAATTATGTGTCATAATGAAAAACCGCAAAATGTTTGCATATATCACATTTATAAATGTTTGTACTATATTACCATATTATCTTTGTTGTCAAGAGAATGTGTTAAGTTTAGTCTAAGTTTATTTTAAATAAATGCAATTTTACTTTAGTATTTTTAGTATTTGACTTTGGTACATTCTCACGTAACTTTTGTAAAGTGATTTGAAAAGAGTTTTCAAGCCTTGTAGTGTTTCTGAACTTAATCGGGTTTCTTTGTGAAATTCTAGTTTTCAATTCAATGGCCCAGCACCCTGATAGTACCCTGACCCTGCCTCAGCATATTGACCCGTTCCATTCGGCCTATAGCAGTGTCCATTGATGTCTGTTTCTTAAACATGCCGAGTCTGTTTCTTAAATAAGCTACAATAACTGTTAACTCCCTTAGGCTGTTCCAGTTAAGATTTAATGCAGAAGTGTCGGGAAACCGATGATGAACATTCCATACACCTGCTATTTTCGAGAATGTTTGCATGAGGTCTTGGTAACGAATCTGTTGTTTATTCAGGCACCGCGAACGAGCTATGGATATCTCAGGTTGCCGTAAGTTGATGGTAGCACCTGCATTATGCAGAATCATGTGACCTGATCAAGGGCGCGATTATCCGGAGGTATGGCAATTCGATAACCTGTTATGATGATAGGTGGAGGCCTCGCCAAAAGATTCCACACACTAAGTCCGAGAGCCGGAGAAACTTATTCTTCTGTTTTAGTTCGAAACATTTTTAGAGAATAAAGGTCAGTTATTCATCAGACTCCAGCAAATGCACATTTTTTTACTTCACTCTATCTACAGGCAGCGGGTAGCTGTCGGCTTGCAGTCCTCCACAATATCCATGTTTGTTCTTAACAAGAAGATCTGAATGTGATGGCTTCAATATTCCATTGCCCTTAATCTTTAGCTCCTGTCATTCTATGACAGTCATGGATTTGGACCGTTAGTACCAGCATTCTAGCGGTTGTTGTCTGGACCTCGTCCACTGGCTCAGGGCCAATGATCGTTTAACATTTCATTTTTGGACTTGATATGCTGATTCCCGATTACATTCAGGTTATTTGTTTACCAAGGCTCCAACTACTCGTGTCTAACGGTCACTCCATTTGATCAGGAGTCATCTAATAAGAGACGATGTAGACTCTCTAATCTCAGGCTTAAATTTTGTTAAAAAACGGAAAATCTGAATGATTTTGAGAAAATTTTGATGAAACTAAACCTCATTACCAGATCATAATCAACATTATTATAATTGTCATTTCAATTATAACTATTTGTAATCTTCTTGAACAAGCTTCAAGACATTTGTACGAAGTTTTCAAGTAAATAATTAATTCCTTCTTGTATTAAAGCAAATAAACAATTTAGTAACACATTATCAAAGTTGGCTTTCCTATAGCAGGTTCGTAAAGGGAGCAAAGGGGAACCTGCCCGCGAATGTAGGTTAGTAAAAAATAAGTCAGGGCCACGGAGCGCGTCCTGCGATAGCCTTAAAGCACATTTGCGACCTGCGATGACATTGCGCGAGCGCACACTGGAGAGTGGAGGGGTGGCCGCGGCTAGCCGATAGAAGTGGGGAGGTGGGGGGTGCAAACACGCGATGGGATGCAGAAGAGGTAGATCTTCTCCTTTCGGCAACAAACACATAAGGACCGCGTTATGAACGGAAGTATGCATTGCCTGTGGTGGCGGCAAAGCGACAGCTGAGCCGAGGAACACGTCGTTATGCCAACTCCACAGAAGGAACACCACGGGACAACCGCCGCAGAATCACGAGCTTTGCCGTCGTTCCCAACTGCGGTGTCGATCTCGGGAGCGCCCGGAGCACATCTGCCGCCTCCCCACCACCATTAACTTCTTACTCATACTTGTACACAACTTCGCCGGTTTGTGTGTCGAATATATAGGTGGAAATGGGGGGCAGCATCCCGGGGAGAAACGCGCGCATATTGATCTCGCGCGCCGCTGCATCCACGCATCTCGAGGCCGCCGCCGCCGCTGTGGTGGTGCCGCCACCAGCAGGAGCAGCGGTACGTTCTGTCAGTCGTGTCGAGAAGGGAGCGCGCGAAGCTGCGCCCTGCCACACACACAACAAAATTCTCTCTCGATTCGTCGAGAAACCCGACCGAGACCGACACCAACACGAAAACATTTATACATCCACACATAAACAGGCACTCAGTTATACACCCGCTCGACACGGACACGAACACACTCACACATTGAAAGACGCGCGCGCATTTCTATATACACGTACACATTTACACCCCCCCGACAACCCCTTGAACGAAGGTTTTTCGGCGGGTTTTGAAAACGGTACCCGACCAAACGATGGGCAGTGCATCGTCAGCGCGAGTGCGGCCTGCGGCGCTCAGCTAGTGACCACCGCACGACGACGACGAGGCCCCACGGACCCGTGGGGGTGGAGACCCTCCCGCCGCCGCACGCGCCCCGCCGCCATCCAGCGAGATCACGACGTCGCCGCTAACGACGACGACGAGCAGGCGGGAGGTGGTGAGGTGGTGGAGCGCAGCCGGAGCAGAGCGCGCGAAAGCAGTCGGGGGTGGGCGTGCGGTGCGCGTCGCGGCGTTTGTTGTTCGGCGGCGGCTGGCATGACGGCCAAATCCGGGGGACTGCTGGCTTCGTTCGCGCGATGAGCAGCTACACCAAGTGCAGTTGCTGTCGTCGTTGTCATCAGCGTCGTCCCACCAACGGACCATCAACGTCGTCGTCGTCGCTCCGCCGCCACCGCCACTAGGAGTACGATGGTGGTGGCATACGGCTGCGAGCGAGCGCTGGCGCTGCTGGCCACTGTCTTTCTCCTCGTCACCATGCCCCCAGGTACCACCTACCACATTATTTTCACGAACAACCCTCAATCCAAAATTCATACAATGATTTGTACCCTTCGTACTTGGTAACGCACGCGTACATTACCCCATCGCAGGACTGCGAGAGAGGGTGGCGGTTTGGCACTACTCAAACGTGGTCGTGTGGAAATTAGGTCAATGTGTTGTTTACATTGAATCGCCTAGATTTGCAAATTCCTATCTTACTCTATTAGACCCCTTCAGGAAACACCTCATTACGCATGCTACCACTATCTAACCCAAAACCCGTTACCCACTAAAAGTTAAATTTCGATTTCCGGGACGCTACGTGATTTAATTCTCATAAAACTTGACATGTAAACGCTGCCTCGCTAAAGTAGAGGCGGCAATGTGGAAGTTTCTATCAGCAAATCTGTCCCATGAATTCCATGAATCACATCCGATTCAACATCAACTTCCGCGAAGTTAACTACGCCTTCTCCCACCCCAGCAATGCTGTGAATTACTGTGTGTCTGTGAGTGTGTTTTTTCTCGACGCGTTTTTAACAAGGCGCTTATTTCGCCGCCGCCACCACCCGCTGGGGTGGCTGAGCTTGACGGTGGTGGCGGGTGGCTGGCGGCACACAGCCATATTTTCCAATTAAGCTCACTAATCATACATGCCGGGGCCGGCCGCGCTGGAAATTGCACTGCTCTCGCCTCGCTCATAATTATGTATAATCCGCGCCGCCCGTTGCAGCCGTCAGCCGCCTCTACTACTGCCTGGTGCGGCTGGCCCACTTCATTTTTAATGCAGTACTCCATCACGAATTAACGTCTTTAGTGCCCCGTCGCGAATGTTTGTTTCTATGACCACGCGCGGCGCGTTCGATCTGTTCAAAAATCGTTTTGAGAACTTCGAAACTGCCTGCTGGCTGCCTCCCCGCCCCCCTTTTGCGAGAGCACGAACAAAAGACATATTCAGTTTGGATACATTGTATACACACAGGCGGCGGCGTTCACATCCCGTGAAAAGAACTGTAAACTCAATATTTGGGCAGAGACAGAACGATTCTCCTTTTTTTCGTTTGGAGTGTGTTTTCGACAGGTTCAGGACGTGGATCTGAATTGAATGCAGTAAACTGCAATTGTGTATCCTAACAAATTGAATTGATCGATCCTAATATGTTTCAAACTTTTATTAAAAAAGAAGTTCAAATTAGTAAATTAGGTAGTTTCCCCAGAGATATTTGTTAATTAAATTGTTAAACTGTTCCTGAAATGAAATTTGAAACATAAAAAGCAAAGTTTGTATAGTCTATACTATAGACAATCAGAATGTAATTAAATTTCCACTATTTGCAATCTCTGAAAACAATTGTAGAATAGTCAGGGATATTCTCAATCTGAACATTCGCTTCCCTGAAACAATTCTAGTACTATTCTTCACATTCTCTATTACTAGTCCGTTTCAATGGATCTATGGATCAGGAGTTCTTCACTCGAGGACACAATACTGAAAGTTACTATGTATTGAATATTTTGCAATGTAGTTGTTTTCATGAAACATCATTCTGATGGTCTATTCTTCTCATCAGCATTTTCGTTGCACGGACGTAGGCCAATTGCCCGGGTTCATCCAGATGTATTTCTAGGATTTTATGAATATAAATATTTCCCTTTGAGTAGATTGCTAGCCTGGCCCAGGGTGAAGAAGACTTTTGTCAGCCACAGATGTTAATGTGGTTGTCGGAGCGAGATGTCAGAATCAAATCCTGGTGGTGAGCACTGCCAAGATTTGAACCGGGATCCTTCGGGTTGTAAACAGCGATCTTTCCTATTAGGCTACTATACTCTGCAAAGCTTGAAGGCCGAATAAATAAGACAACGAGCAGCTGGTAAAAAATAGATGTCTATTGAAAGGCAAGTCTCTTCTTCTTCTTCGTTCACCCGCTTTGTCGGGCATAGGTCAGTGGTTTGTAATTCTTCCAGAATGATTTTTGGGTAACTATAAGCATATTAATTCCTTTTGGGTAGGTTGCCAGCCTTGGCCAGGTGAAGAAGGCTTCTATAAAGACAACAACAGATGTTAATGTGGTTGCCGGAGCGAGTAGAGGTGTTATTTTCATTATCAGGGAAGTCCCAACTTATCAGGGAAGTCCAAACCTATTTATTCAGGTTAAGTCTATTCTTCAGAAACTATTCTTGACAACCTCTACCAGATCTGTTTCTGATCAAAGAATAAGTCTTTATTAGCTCTTATTATTTCTATAGAATATCATACTGAAAGAACCCATGAAGTAGAAGGAGAAACTCTCAAATCGATTGTAGAATAAATTTTCATGAATAGTCCCAGGGATCTTATTTCCCTTATTTCACTTTCACATATCAATTTCTGAACAAAGGCGCACAAAGATTTCTTCGTTAGTAGGAATCCATTACATTACCAAATCATTTCGATGAATGGTTCTTCAGAATAATTACAGTTGTCATTAAAGTGCCTCTGACAACTTGAAGGTACTTTCCAAAATTACCCAAAAATAGACTCTCTTTCACACTCTCTCTGTCTGAAAACAATGGCAGAACAATATTTAACAGAGACAGCCCAACCTGAACAAATACCATTCAGGAACAACTCTAATTCTCTAAATTCTATTCCCCTAAACTCTATTCCTATATGTGGTTAAATCAAAGAAACTATTAGACAACTCCCAGGATGATTAAATCGCCTCTACGGATCCGTTCTCTTCTGTTAGCGTTTGTATATGTTATTAACTGACCTAAATCGCCAAATCCACCACGTTATTCCGCACTATTTCACGCTGGCTATCCGACTCCAATCTTAGGCGCGTCCCTGGGGACGCTGTGAAGCTTTTCCGCGCCAGCTACGACCACCGCCCCTCCCCCGGGCGTGAAAACCGTGCGAAACGTGGCAGGGACCACATCTCTTGCCATCGACATCGTCAAGCTTGAGTCCCGCGGGGCAGGGCATTACATTAAACACGAAATATTTTTTATGCTGCTGCCGCCCCGCGAAACTAGGCCTCGGAGGCAGGTGAGCGGTGGAGATGGAGGCAGTGCAGCAGTTATATCCCTTTTAGTGCATATTCCAAGACGCCGTCGGCGGTGCGCATAAAATGAATTAATCGTCCTCCAAGGTGTTCATTAAATGATTAAATAATTCGCGCGGACGCCTCCAGAGACCAGGCAGTGCGACGACCGAGACGCATGATTGTGTTTAAATTCCGATTCTGGGTTTAACTAACTAGTCCTCAATTTCTAGTGCACTGTTGGACAAATGATACTAATTTACAGGATACCGAGATTTATTACGGACAGAAGACAGAAGGGTTAGTTAGGTGTGAATCAGATACAGAGGAAGGTAAATTAAAAATGTAACGAAGCTCCTTGGGGATCAATTAGGATGGGAATCGCTATTAGTCTGTGTTCTCAACTTGGGAGTAATCGGGAGATTTATTAAATTATTAAAAATTTGAACTGCAAATGAATAGACAGTTAGAATTTGAAGAATATCATCGATATTTCTACGTTACTGAACATTTGAACTATTTGAAATTTTTAAAAGTAGGAGAAGATTTTGCAAAATAGTTGTTGACATTAAAGTGTTGATGATCCTCTTTGTTGAGGCCCACAGAAGCACACAAAAGGACTAAAAAATTAACGAAAACTTCCTTTGTAATAAAGCAAACGTCTTGTAGCCTAGTCTTCAGGTTCTTCATGTCCTCGATCACTTCTACAGATTAGCTACAAACAGCAAAGGAAAGCTTTTAATGAAAGTCTAGAAATCAGTCCTGCCAGTGACAATTGATTAAAACATTTGAATGATGGTTTTTCGAAAATTCTGGTCCACAAGGGGAAGGCACGAAGTCACCCTCACGAATATGAGTGAAACTTAGTATTTTTTATCAGCTGATGACTAAACGGTAAAGGAGAGGATCAACCATAACCGTGGTTCCTTAAACCTAGGGTTTCAGATCTTGGTGTTCCATAGAACTTGGAACGAAGACAGGCCTACGTTGATTTCAAATGCCAAATACTGCTTCACTCCACTGAACCTAAGGATAATCAGTCTATTCCTATTCTGAAAGACTTCTGCGGCAACCTTCTCGTTGTCTGACATTAAAATGCCTAAAGATGCCAAGTAAAATTATGCTTACAACCCTCTTTATGTCGCGAGACCACGATGTTTTATACAATTGGGGCATACCCCTTGCCCTCAACGTATTCTTGAAGGGGATCTACAAATAACCATTGATGGGTGCCAAGCGTCACCCTGAGTAAAGACAGTTTCTCACTGTAATATATTTTCGTCTTCATTGGTTTTCTACACTGACAATTACATAGTCCTAGAAACTTTCAAACACCCAACAATTCGAGAGGATTCGAATTTTCATACACTTATTGAAAATACTTCTAATCGGGCACAAATAAATGAAAGTTAAGCCCAAAATTCCTCCCTGAATCCCTGTGGGACGTGAATAGAATCAAACCTGTGCCCCCAAAGAATGTCTTATTAAGATACCCTTCTTCATTGTAGCAAATCCTAGAATACTCCTTAAACAAGATCTTTCCAAAATACCGAAACTAAATCTCTATCAACCATTTCCAGGTACACTGCAAGGGCCGCACGAGAAACGCCTGCTGAACAACCTGCTCGGCCCATACAACGTCCTGGAACGGCCAGTCGCCAATGAATCAGAGCCGCTGGAAGTCAAGTTCGGCCTAACACTGCAGCAGATCATAGACGTGGTTAGTGGCCCCATAATTCTTCTCCATTCTATCTCTCTATATTTATTAAACTCTGCAAATATCTAAAACCGCAATAAAATGTACCAAAGACGCTAAAATCCTACACCTAATATATTTATTCTGGGCCCCATGCATTCGCAACTAAACCGCCGATAAACCTAAACAAACCAAGGTCTAAAAACAAGGTTGTAGGTCCTAAACGTGATTCTAACTCTAGCCCCTCTAGGAGCAAAAACATCGCCTATTCATGTGAGAACAGAGAGAAAGACGCAACTCCCCAACGACATCAGCGTTTTTATCAACTAGCTAATCGAGAGAAAGAGAGAATCTTGTTGTATTAAGACGTGTTTTCCCCCCTTGTCTAGGACGAAAAGAATCAGATTCTCACGACAAACGCGTGGCTGAATTTGGTAAGTGCGCCCTGTGCATCATGATGCCAGCCACAATCAGCCTCTTCGCATTGTTATGAAATCTCACAAATACACCTTATATATCGTTATATATATGAATATATCTATTACTGACTATGATATGCAGGGACACTAGTTGTGTGGAGCTTTGTTCGTTAACGGAATTACCAGTTGGTTCTAGGCTTTGAAACCTAGAGTTGGTGGTAGCAAAGTTGATGATAGCAAACTTGTTTGACGATTTAGTCTTCCTTTCTGACTATATTTTTCAGTAAGACCAAGTTTTAATACCTGTTAATGTTCAGGTTCAGGTTCTTTCAAAATGGTTATTCCCTCAGAACGAACCAAGACCCACAGTGCACATATAGTGTTTTGCCTCGCAGCAATGTGGCTATGGACGTATAGCGCTCTACCCGAAGGGCGGCACGGCTGAAGCGAATTGCCAACAACCACCAACCGCCCCCCTGACAGCCTCCCCCAGTCCCCCACACCACTGGCACGTACCCCGACTGCCCCTCCGTCCGAATGCTCTCAATGGATGGCATTCATTGTTCATGCACACTCGCACCCGTAGCCAGATGACATATTAAACGAAAACGAGATGAAGCGCCCCGGTCGGACCGTCACGGGCGGCAGCCGGGCAGTGGAGCGCGTGGGCGTGCGCCGAGGGGGGCGGCAGGGCCGGTCGGTTGATGGACTGGTGGCGTGGGGAAGCCGTCGCACTTGGTCGTCTGTCTTTTCCACTTTCTGTCTCTGTACTCTATTGTGTCTACCCGCTTCTTTCTATCTTACTCTCAAAACCGAAACCAACCTATTCCAACCCGTCTGTCTCTCTGCTGCTTCTCCCCGTCCCCGAAAACCGCTCCACCTCACTTCACTCTATCTCTTCGTTTGCATGCGGTCTGTCATGTGACTAACAAGCGATGTGTTTTTCCCTTTTTTCGTGTTCTCACCAACCAACCAACCACATAGGATGAGAAGAATCAACTCCTAATAACAAATATTTGGCTTTCTTTGGTAAGTGAAAACCAATTCTAAATAAAACGCGAGAAACATTCTGAAACACACGGCAGTTTGTTTTATACGACCTCCCTTTCTATCTGCCCACCGTTCTATTTTTTCAATTTACAAACCCTTTTGTAAAGTACAGATTTTCGATAGATACCCAAAGTTCAAGTTTTCAATCCCCACAGAATGCGTCCAGTAGGTTTTTTGCAATGTTCAATCCCTGTTGAAGGATTTAGTTTAGCCCACTTTGTAAATAAGTTCTCCCCTTGCATTCAACATTTGATTAAAAGTAGTCGTAGTCTCTTTTTCTAGCAAAACAAAGTACAACATACATCGTACAACATTGGAGCAATTACTCCATCCCAACATTTTTTAGCCACCCAAACCCGAATTCCTGTGGTGAAGAAAAATTTTCTCTATATATCGTCAGGCAGATTTATATCGAAATTCCTTTCCCTCCAAAAAACATATCGCCCAGCAAGGAAGATAATTACCACGAAATCCTTTCTGATTGCTTGTTAAAACCGAAACACCACGAAAGATTTACAGGTTACAGGTCAATTTGCGATTTTTTGTACCTTGTAGTAGCGAAATCCCTTCTTCCGTCTACGTGTCTTCTTCGTGTTTTACTTCAAGGCAATTTTTTGCCAATTTCGGACTGCCGTGTGTGTTCAATTCTCTAAACTGATTACCATTAACTATAAGCTTTCATAATATAAACTTTCTCTCTTTTTTCTCCCTCTAACAAAACTTATGATTTCTCCTGATTTCGTTCGAATCCTCTCCAAAAAGCTCTCTGACTGATTAAACATTTATTAAACTTTATCTCGCACGTTCTTCCCCTTTAGTCTCTCAGTGTATATATATCATTTCCCAACCTGATAAACTTGACTCGTACTCTTCTGTAGTTCTTTTTTTGGTTTCGTTCGCTATCTTTGAGTTTGACATAACAAAAAAAAAACAAGTAAAGTGTAATATACATGTAAAATGGCCACACTAAAAAGCATCGATCGTTAAATAATATTATTAAAAGTATTTCCCTATCCAAGTTTGATATTCTCAGTGAACAACCCTCGGCCCCTACATTCATCTGGATCCTTTTTATTTAGCTGTACTCGAAATTGGGAATTTTTGTGGCCGGCTAGCCAGACATGAATGCAAATGTAACTGAAAAGTCCGCAACCAGTCATACGCGACACGTGGCGCGTTGCGGTTGGCAAAGTTTGCGAATTTGTGGGGGCTGTCGACAAGCTGCTGCAGACCGCATAATGACGGATTCACGTCGATTTTATGAGGGCAGGAAAGTTTTTATATCTACCTCTGTCGACTGTGTTCAACCTTGGGCACAGACAGGCCAACCAAAATCGTCTGATGTCGACTTTTACGATCGAAAGTTATGTGGCGACAAACTGCCGAAAAAAAACGCGGCCGACTTTTAAACTTGATCACTATAAAATCTTCATCGAAGATTGCGCATTATGTCAGAGCGGGACAAAGTTGCATTCATGTTTGGGCTCCAGTGTGTCACTCTGTCAGGGCATGTTAATTGCTTGCGTTGCTCTTTTTGTCGCCCGCAAAATGTTTTGTCGTTGCATGCCACGAATGCGACATTCACACCACCACACATCGTCGTTTGTTGAAAGTTTGTGCTTTTGTCAGCATTGTATATTTGTAGTAACTAGCTCTAGTTATGTTAGCGATTTATGGCAATTCTGTAATTAGTGTTTATGCCGTTGTTGTGATAAACAATCGAAAACTGTGCGTCATTTGCGAAAGCTTTAAAGTTTAAACGTAAAACTAAACCTATCATTGGTTGCTTTTTTAAATATTTACCGTATTATTGTAGAGAGGAAATGTTTCGACACTGAAGTGCATCCACTTCTCTTCAGTGTCGAAACATTGAAGAACCATAAAAACAATGGTCTATAAAAGTTTAGAACCTCTAACTTTTCCTTCAAGTGCTTGTTTGCATTTATAAGTTTACAACTTTACAAGTTTACTAGTCTGCAATACTGAAAACGTTTTCCATTATTAAATGAAAAAGCGTTTTTCGTGAAATTAACCGGTCATGGTAGAGAGAAAGAGAGTTTCAAATTTCAAAAAAAGATTACAAAATGACGCATGAGATTTCGATACAGCCTCAGAAATCTCCTCACAAAAACCTCTGTTATTAATTATGTGTATGTTCACGACAATCGAGTGCGCACGAATCGTTGAACGACTGCGATTCATGCGGTCTCGATTCAATTACCCACGCATTCACACACAAAAACGCCGCCGCCCCCCACAAATAGGCCGTTCGACGATGCGGTGCGGTGTGGGGCGGCGTGCAAGCAAAACGCTCGCACCGTTTCGGAGTTGGGCGCAGCCCGCCGCAAAAAAACACTAATCGATGCCCGTTGTCGGACGCGCGGCGGCGCCTCCCGTCGTGCTGTGTTTTCGCAGGAATGGAACGACTACAATCTGCGCTGGAACGAGACGGAGTACGGGGGGGTCAAGGATTTACGCATAACTCCGAACAAGCTCTGGAAGCCGGACGTGCTCATGTACAACAGGTAACAAGTGTAGTGCCATGTTCGCTCTGTGCGCTCATTGCTGCCGCCTCCCTTTTGCTCGTCGAAAATACCCATCAAAACATGTACTTTCTGTCTATATATCTATTGCTCTTCAATGTTAACCACCCTCCTCTCTTACACTCTTCAACGACCAATCAAAACCTCTCCAAAAAACCAGCAGGTGTCACCTACTTCCATTCCCCACATCTAGTTATTGTTGTTAGGTGTGATAGATGTATTTTTACCATTCCCCTGGTGTCCCCACAGACTCCCCGGACCCTAACTAACTCGGTATACACCTGCTGGTGTAATTACCATTTGCATCCACTCATACTTTTCCCCCAAATTCTAAAAATGCGATGATCATGTTGCCCTGTATCCATTTAGACATGTTGTACATTGTAATTCGTCCCCCTCTGAGAATCTGGGATTGTATCATTTCATTTTGCTTGTGATATCTAGACCGCTATAAAAGCCCAATTCATTCGTCCAAGACCAAACTAATCATAACCTTAAAATGGTCATTTTTCACTCTTTAGCATGCCTTAGTATATCACACTTTGAATGTATTCTTCTTCTTGATTTTTTAATGTTGCGTATTGGTTGGATGTTTTATTACGCTACCAATCTTCTGCTATATTTAATCTACTCTACTCTATCTTTGAGATCACATTCGAAATACTCGTACTCGCCAAGAACAGCATAAAAAATGCCAATTTGCAAACGCCTACCAAATTTCTCTCGCTACAAACATTTCTGAATCAATTTCGCGTTGTTTCGCACTTTTCGCCACACGCGTTGATACGTACTCATTAAGGAAGGAGAGTCTGAAAAGATGCGAAACAAGGCGACATGATTCAACCAGCGTTTGTTTGAAAGGGTCACTGTAAATAACAATTAGGCGCCTGCCTCCATCCCGGCTACGGGATCGCTGCTCCATTCTTCCTGCTGAATATGGGGAGGCGATCCACCTGCCTGGACGACAGCAGCGCCACTTTAGTTTATTTACCTATTCGAAACAATCGTCCTTACCGTCCGCCGCGTGCAATTATTGCCTCCTTATACAACAAACCTGCAAAACGCGTGAACACACACGCAACCCTTTCATCTAGGGGAAGGAGGAACAAAAGCAGGGCAAACTCACGTTAAAATGGCGGACGGGAAGAGCTTGGCAACACCTTTTCTGTTAAATAAACTGAAAAAAAGAACGCGAATCATTTATGGCCTTAACTCAAAAGAAACAAGCAGCAAAAAGTCGTAAAGTACGAAACTCAATCGAAGAAAGCAGAGTAGATCACGATTATGCGTCTGGCTGAGGGTTGTCCCATTGATAGTTGGTCCCCAGTGACGGATAATACCAAGTAAATGTAAGCAAAACGAAAAGAAACGCAACAATCAGCAAAATGCAACTCCAACACTATGTGTATTTGTTTCCATTTTTGTTTTCGTTTTCGATTTCTCTCAATCGTTGATTTTTAATGTCCACCCCTAACATTTCTCGTCTCTCACCGTTCTTTCAGTTTGTATGTTTTCTGTGTGTGATATTAGTGTTCTTTTTTGTGCGTTTTTTAGTGTGTGATTGTCCGGCCATCTTGCGTGAATTCGGTACCTCTTAATGTGTTTTACCAAACCTTACTTACGTTTCGTTCACCTTCGATGTTAATGTAAATGTTTAGAGAGCTGTTATAAGGGTTGAATAAAGCTTGCGAAAAATATACAGATAAGTCGGACCATGACACATTTAGGAATGTACAACTTGGTCTTTGATGAATTGATAATGATCTTGATGATGACACTGTGTGTATGTTGCGAATATGTTGGGTGGGAAGTACACAGACAGCTAGCCGTTGCTGTGGGCCACAGCTACTTCCGACCCTCCGGAGTCGAACGCCGGACTGATACCGGATACCGTATATTGCACCAAAACCGAAAACCGCCCCCCGAGTATCTCTCTCTCACGCCACTCAATTTTCCACACTTTTGCCTGCTCGCCCGCTCGCGACCTCACATTTTCTGTCTCACAGTACTATTTACCATTTTCTCTACATTTTCCACCACATTCGATAAACAAAATGCACGAAAATCAATCAAGCCTGCTTTTCGCTCAATCAATTATAAGACTATCGGCCACCAGATGGCGTAATCCGTAAACCAGACGACGTCAGTCTTACTGGCTGCACATTCATCAACTTGCCAATCAAAAACTTCCTTTCCCCTTTCAAGAACGATTTCAGCGGTTTATTAACGGCCATATCATTAATCCATCGAATTCCCAATCCGTTCTCTATACACACGTATTACCTCTTTGGAGTAATATAGTATTAAATTCTGCATGTGATATATCTTTCTTAAAAAAAAACAACAAGAACCAAACCAAACCAACACGAAATACATGATTCGAGCAATATCGAATATATTCTGCATTTCTCTCTCTCTATTTGTTTCTCGTTTTTTTGTTTGTGTCTCTCCGTGCGGCTGGTAGCAGTTTGAAACTTCGACTCCTGTTGGGCCGGAACGTCCCTGAAACTCTCTCAATGTAACAGCACAGAAAACCCCACTAAACCGAGACCCGCTCGCTCTAAAGACGCTCACTAAACTAAACGAAGGTAACTAAAAAGCACGCTATCTATAGCTTCTAAACTGATTGACTTAAAACGATGTGGCGCAATGCTCTAAACGACACGAGAATCGAAAAAATAAAGCCATGACACACGCTCTGTCACGCCACCTATCGGGCTGGCGGCGGAGAGTGTGTATGTGTGCAATATCAGCGTCCGATATAAACAAAAAACCAACTCAAGCCTAAACTGATATAAAACTGGGACAATGCGCGTAAAACTGACGTAAGGATTGGCAGGCGCGTGTCTGGCGCCTGACGATGCCTTTCGGTTAAATTTGCGATGTTGTTACAGCACCATATATATTTTTTCTCTATCTCTTCTCTCTCTATTTTTCGACACTCTGAAGATTTTTTTTTGTTTTGTCTCCTGTAACTTTTGCACAGTGAGGCACCTCAGTTTTACCTCCCCACATACACCAGGAAAATGTAAGCCGTGGTCACTGCAAACGTGCTCCCCACTGTCACTTCTCAAATCTTTTCGTAACAAAATCTTTGACTAGATCCGACAGCCTTCTCAGACAGCCATTTGTTAAGACCCTGACGAGATTACTTGATTACTGACAAATGCTTACTAGCACATGATTACGTACAAATGATTACTGACAAATGATAGAAGACCCTGGGACAGCTGATTAAAACTTTTTGTGTTTGAGCATGCAGACCTACATACGATTTCCCAACGATTCTTTTTTTTTTGTGGCGACCCAAATTACGACCGGAATCAGAAATGACTGCCTTTAGCTGTTTTTTCTACCTGTTGTACGTGCGAGATGTCAGTGTTGAGATGCGTTGCGATGCAGTCGGTGGATGATTGTTGCATGCAAAACGACGATTTTTGCCAGACAAAGACGCGTTTCGCGAGAAAATACCAAATATGTCGAACGACTTCCACGATTTTCAACCTCTCACTTTTTGCAAAACTAAGAGCTTATAAGTCAAACGCAAAATACAAGCAAAACTCAGTTTTGAGCTAAATTAACAGAACAAAAAATAGCCAAATTGTTGGTGTGAGTTTTCAGCGGCCGCTTTTCTGACTTAACGAATTGTGTGTTGTTGATACGAAGTGCTGATGAGGGTTTCGACGGGACATTCCAAACAAACGTTGTGGTCAAACATAACGGCAGCTGCTTGTACGTCCCTCCGGGTATCTTCAAGAGCACATGCAAGATAGACATTACGTGGTTCCCCTTTGATGACCAACACTGTGACATGAAGTTTGGTAGCTGGACGTATGACGGCAATCAGGTATACCAACCAACCAAGTGCTAGTAAGATGTGGTAGATTTACTCTTTCTATCCTATATATTGATGATGGTGATGCGTGTTATTTGTGTATGTTGCCAAAAAAACACACTCACACATGTGGTGTGCTTCCAAAGAGGGCACCCTCTTGACACACTTAGAGAACGTCTTACAATTAGACATCTGACACTGCATTCTTTTAGTTCCACACACATACACATATTTTATTGGGAATGTTCAGAACTCTGGTGGCCTTCAGCAGTCTTCAACAGACCCTGGGAACACCTCAGAAAATGAACTCAGGAACCACGGTGAATCAATGTCCAGGGTTCATTAGATATTCAGGCTCATCTGTGGGACCATCTCAGGGATCTAAAATACCGGAAATCTGGTGTTCCTAATAAAACCTACAAAACTAGATAGAGCACAACACGAATAGTTAAATATGTTCCCAAAAAAGAGAAGATTGAACGGGAACATAATTAACTTGGATGTATACAACTCGAAACACGAAACAGCTGTGAATGTTGCCTAGCCGTGTTGTCAATGTTAGCTTTAGAAAACACGCACACGGCGGGGCTTTACAGGAAATTCGGTCCACGATTTACCATTTTGTCACCTAGTTTCACCAACTTAATTGTCACATAGACAGCCGCAACCTCTTTTGTGGGAGGACATCTGCAACATCCCGCCTTTTCACCGTTTGTTGGGGGGTGTATAGGTCATATGTTAGGTTATGTAACGCTACGCGTAAAGATGCCTACCTGAAACACACAAACACATAGTCGTTCAGCACATGGCAAACACAACGCCCGAGAAACGCAAGTGTCGCTCGTCTCCGTCTTGAGGGAACCATGTGACTGTATCGCTATAGATTTGCTATTTTGCATGGAGCCGACGTGCAGGCGATCTCACTGCTATCGGACGTCTCCTCCCCGGCTCCTCGTCCCAACAAGGAACGGGCGAGACGCTGCTATCAGAGGGACGCGCCGAAACATGATGATTATGCTTCTGGCAGGGATGTGCGTGCAAGATACGAATACACCCCAGAAAAAAATATAACCACCCCAAAACCCAAAACCCCAAACAACCCAAACCTCTCACAGAGATCGTTCATACGTCTTTCCACTAGAAACGAAACGAGCCACCAAAAAAGATGGACATGAAAACGATCATTTCGTAATGTGTGTGTCGTGTCACTTTCTGTACAGTTAGAAGTTGATATTTCAAATGTTTGCTCTCTTTTCGTTACCGTCTCTTATGTTTTGCGTTTCAGTTTCTTTATTTTGGTACTCATAGTAGTCGATGATCTTGCCAACCAGTTTCCTGTGTTGTACAGTTTAATGGCTGTTTAATTTAGGTTAGGAGCCTGCCATCGTGACGGCGCATCGAGTGAAGGCGACGTTAATATAAATGGTCGCGTTAATATTCGAACACGGGCCGGACCGGAAGTGGACAATTTTGGAATACCCCTTTCCCCGTAAAGCCACCTCTTCCTCCTCAAATCTCTAACGTCCTGTTTCGTTATTTAAAGCCGCGTTAATCAGTTTATGGGCATCGGTGGCTGATGATTCGAAGAACGGGTTATCGTATGCATGCAAACCGCCGAAACCCGTTTTTTTGCTCCACCTGGTTCCCTACCAAATTTGCGTTCCGTGATCGCGCACGACTCTTCCCAGTGTGTGTGGTCGTTCTCTGTGTGTGGGTCTGTGTTTGCCTAGGCTGCATCTAGCGCACGCACGCACGGTCTCTCTCACGAGTGGTTAGCCCTGAGGGCAGAATTACATGACAAGTTTTGCCCGGTAGCTGGATCTGCAGCTGAACTCCGAGGACGGCGGTGATCTCTCTGATTTTATTACGAACGGCGAGTGGTACCTCATAGGTGAGTAGGCCCTTCCACAGGTAGGAAACAGGCTTTCTAATCACAGTTTGTATTACTACCTGCTTAAAATCTACACCTCTTGGTATTCATAGTCATCCTTGGAACAACACAGACTTAGAACCAGGTTATACCAATCTTTATTAGAAGTAAAGCTCCAAGGTTCAAAACTCAGAGATCTTCGGATCAACACTAAAGACTTAAGGAGTACATAGTAAAAAGAGGTCTTCTCGGGGGATGACTATGAATTCCTGTGTCATACCGACTTCAACCTGGGACCCATTCTATAAGGACACGTGTGCTAATAATTTCCAGGAATGCCAGGCAAGAAGAACACCATCGTCTACCAGTGCTGTCCGGAGCCGTACGTCGACGTCACGTTCACCATTCAGATCCGACGGCGGACGCTCTACTATTTCTTCAATCTAATAGTTCCTTGCGTGCTCATCTCGTCAATGGCATTGCTGGGCTTCACGCTGCCGCCGGACTCTGGCGAGAAGCTGACATTAGGTAGGTGGAGCCTGTTCCATATACATCGCAGGGTTCTCAGTCCACATATTTTTTACCAGTTTCTAACTAGGCTGCGATGCTAGGAAGGACCATCGTTTCAATAATATACAGCCCTAACTTCTGTTGAACCATGTGCGATTTCTTACAGGTGTCACGATCCTGCTTTCATTGACTGTATTTCTCAACCTAGTAGCGGAAAAGATACCGACTACATCAGACGCAGTGCCGTTAATAGGTACGCTCCCAGCGTTGTAGAACGATGTCTATTGATCCTGTGATCAATGGCATTTGTTTACCGAATGTGTTGACTTCACCATCCATCGTACTTACAATTAGTTCTAGCCGCCCACCATAACAACTGATCCGCTGTCGATTTTGTCGATGTTCCAAACTGTTCCAAACTGAAAGCTGTTCGTTTGCAGACCGTGCTACCATCGGTCCCGTTGATTGCGATATGATACATGTCTTGGAACGTTTTTGTTTGTTTGTTCGTCTTTTTGAAGAGTGTGTTTTACTCCCTTGCAATTAGGAATGTCTGTGGAGACTACTAGAACCGTAGAAGCTGAGATCTTGGAACTAAAACTTTCGAGCTTTCACCTCAAAGTTCAATTTGAGGTTAAAGTTTATCTAGTCCCGTTCCTAGTAAGCAAAGATATTCTCAATTGCAAGCAAACTCTTTTCTAATGGCAGTCGCAAAAGTTTTGCGACGAGATGCTCTTTAGAGGAACGCCTGTTATCCCAAAACCACCCGTGCCTGTATCCAAAGTTGCGCGTCTTTTGCCTGCTGATAATGATGATGCGAGTATTGATGCGCTGTCCGGCCGATTTTTTGGCACCTCGCTGATACGGCGGTTGTGTGTACCGTTGCTAGTTGGAACGTTTAGTGAACCCTTTTCTCTCACAGATTCACCTACAGTCTCACAACCGTCAACAAAAAATTGTGCCCAAAAACCAACCAACCAACAAAAACGTAACTCTGACTATACGAATGGTAACCACTCACAACATTGTTGTTAATCTAGTCGTAGTGACTCACACGGGTGTGGTAAGTATCCAACGCTCCGGAACAATATGACAGGAAGGCAGGCAGAGCCGGACACTGTTTACAGAACAAATACCAACATTCTACCCCACTTCGTCCACCCTTGACGTATAGGTGGCGCTGTCGAATCGATAATGTGCGAGGACGAGGCCGGATTTGTGTGATCAAAACGCCTTGTGTGTGTTCTGTTGCAGGAGTGACCATCTTGCTCTCGTTGACCGTGTTCCTGAACCTCGTGGCAGAAACCTTGCCCCAAGTATCTGACGCCATCCCTCTGTTAGGTACACGCCATTGCACACCGATTTTGTCTCTCTTCTATTCTCTGTCTGAACATACTTGCTTGCCGAACATTACTAAATTTTACCTGCTAAACAATTCAAGCAAAAGCGATAATGGAAGCGTGTTTTCTCGTTCGCTTTTTTCTTCATATTTGTTCGTTCTGTGTGTTTGTGTTGCATTCGTGGGCCACGCGTTCGTGTTGCAAATTATAACCCACACATCAAAGCAAAAAAAAACATGTTTGAAAAAAAGACGCAAAAAATGTGATGAAATTACATTTGGTGCATTAATTTCGGCAAAACATGTGCATACATTGATGAGATCATAGGGGAAATGTGCTTTTTCCAAGTCGACATTTTTATATTACTGCAGGTTTCCTGTTTTCCGCTTCTTTTTTGCTGCCATTCACCATTTTGCGTAATGGGTTCCTTTTTACATGCCTCTGTTTGGTTATTTTACATACATTTTGATCATGATCAAAGGGTATTTTAATCTTGTAGCATATCATTCCGTAAAATTCCAGGTCACTTGTTGGGAAATATTTTGGCATTAGAAATGTTTCACATTTAAATAATAGACCGGACACTGTAATTCCTTTTTTGATCTGGCGGTTCAATAGAGCTTTCATCATGATCAGAGTATTCACCAGTTTATTGTTTTTCTGTTCCTTTTGTGCAATCATATAATCACAAAACACACGAACCAGGTGGAAGAAGCCCAATACTTGGAAGCGCAATTCTTCGGCGCTTCCTCATCCTTTCCGTCCTGTCCTCGCCCATCCTCATCAACATCCACTATTCCCGATCACATCCAATCAGTCATCCGTTTCCGCCTTGAATAATGAGTCTAGGTAGAGTCTAGGCAACATCCACCCAACTCCTCCCCGCAGGAGAGGGTCTAGTTCATCTCGGCCAGCTCCCCTCCCCCACGTCGTTGACGCACACGTCTGTTCGCAGGTGTCACGATCCTGCTCTCGCAAACCGTATTCTCGCTGCTGGTGGCAAACGTGATCACGAAGACCTCCGAAGCGGTGCCGCTGATAGGTTAGCGCCCTCTATCCCCATAAACATCCGCAAAAATCAACACCAACCAAGTGCACTCCCCCACAGACACCTCGAAGAGGGGAAAAGCTAATATCTAATGCAAATGTTCTTCTAGCGGACTGTCCTGAACTGAACTGCGCCATCTTTACTTACTACGAGTTCTCTTTGAGTTGCCTATACACAGAACCATTACATAACCTTTAAAACTACCTCAGAACACTTAGCACAATTTTACACCTAAGAAACAGCCGAAACACTTTAAGAAAACGCTTCTTATCTTCTACAAATTTTGTTTTGTTTCGAAATCGACATGACGATATCGAAATGTAGATCACTTCACAACTTCACTTCACTTCCAAAACCAACCTTCACCAAATAACAAATGCTTTCAATTAGCTGACTTACAATTAGCCGGAAACCTGTGGTCTCGAGGTGATAAAAACGTACGCTCTAACGCAATACAGCATAAGGTAAAAGCTAAATAAGATAAACGCATAACCTTAAAAACTCGACCCTGTCGCACACTACCGTTCCTCAACCTCAACCTCTCATAACCTCAATTCACTGCTATCTCCCCAGTGCCTTTCCCTTTCTCAACAAAACTGCGCAAATCGAATTGGACAACTTTCCAAGTATCGTGGCTGTTCTTCCACCTTCGTATGCAGAATCAATGATTATATACTCTCTAAACTTGTATACTTGCAAACTTCTGAAAACGTACTTTCAATTCACGCTGGCTTCCGAAGGCAAAGCGTATCGGAACACATCCGGTTCCGATAACGTTTTGCTGGCTTAATGTACAAGCGATAAACCACCACAATATCTTCTCTCAGCTAGAACTTAAAGAAGCTGCTCTGTCTGTCAATGTCGTCCGCTTTTGACATTTCTCATCTCTTACACCTCTTCAGAACTCTTCTCTCAATATCTCAATGCCATTCCGTATTCTAATGCATTCAGAAAACTGAACTAAACCACCGAAATGCAACTAAACCTTTCTCTTAAACGATAGCATGAAACTGAACGCATGGAAGTTGAAGTAAACTGGCATTAACCCTCGAAAACCTCTAAAACTTAACCTAAAACCAACTAGTCTTAGCAACATCTAGTGGAATGTGATTTAGCCCTCCCCTGTTAGGTATGCAACCCAAAATGACCTCTAGTGATGCCGTCTTGCGAGTTAGTTTAGACAGTAGGACTTCAACTGGGATCCTGAAGAAAACAAAAAAGAAAAACCAATCCAATGTCTCAACTCCAACCATTAATCTTTCATTCAAAAACCTCCAAACCTCGTCTCACTCACCTCTGTCTTTTTCATCGACAAAACTTAACTAAAACCCGGCAATGGATTTTGCTGCTGAACTAAATTTTTGCACCCCCGATTAAACTGAATGTAACTGCTGTTATTCGTAATTCGTTCTCTAAACGTCATTTTTTAAGTGTTTTAATCTAATCGCACCAGAATTAAATGCAAGCTTTGAAATGTGTACATTTTTTGTGGCGATGAATAAAATTTTCTAAATGTATACACGTAAATCGACCTCTCGGCCCCCTTTCTTTAAAACAACGCCAACCCTTCTTAAACAAACAAAATGGCCGACGCTTCGGTGATTTTGTTCTTGTCTTGCGTAGTTTGGACTCAGTAATGTTGTAACGAACCTAGCTCACGAATGTTATCACTATATTTCATGCTTTTCACGAATTTACCAACTTTCTCGATTTCTGCACCGTTTGTTTTCAGTGTTTTCGAACATTTTCGAGTATTTTAGCGTATTTTACTTTCATAGTACGCTTGGCAGTGGTTATTTATTGCGTTTCTGTGTGCGCGAGTGTGTGTATGGAGTGTTTGCGAACGCCTAGGCGTCAAATCATTTGTATTTTTACGTTCATCAAAACGCAAAGTTTCGCGAGAATTATGCGCGTAAAGTTGGGGCAATAAATTGTCCGCCATTGCTTAAAACAGCTGCCATTTCGTAGCAGCGGTGGCGCGGCAGCGTTTTGGCCAACGAACACATTTCGAAACTTTTGCAGGCGCGCGCGAAGGGCGAATGGTGGTGTGGAAGAAAATGTGTCTCATGATTCTTTCGGTTTACCTGTTTTTTTTTTCACTGCTGGTTGGTTTTGTTTGCGTTTGTGTTGTGGCACTGTGTTGTGTGGCGTAGTTACCAAAAATGGCGGCTGGTCATTCGGGGGATGGCTGGGGTGTACTAATCGTTGGGCGGCTGTGTTGCAGGCACCTATTTCAACTGCATTATGTTCATGGTTGCATCGTCGGTGGTGCTCACCGTCGTCGTGTTGAACTACCATCATCGGACGGCGGATATACATGAGATGCCTCAATGGGTAAGTTTACATCGTTCCGTACTTATTTGGTATTTTGTTTCATTTGCCAAGCATATCGACTATTATGATCACTAATTGCATAATAAAAGAATTGAATAGAACAATATTTAATAGACATTTTTTCAATGTCATATTAGTCATATTAGACTAATATTGATAAGAAGAATTCAATTTGCTCTACATATACCACTGTGCGACTTGGCTGGACGTTTGGTACTTTTATTTCCCAATAGGCTAGGGTTTTGTAAATGTTAGATTAAGTTATCCAGAATGATTTGCACAAAAAAGAACAGAATTTATTAATACTATTAATAAATTATATACGTATATTACGTATTATATACGTATATTATATACGTATTAATAAATACTTAATTATATTGATTATTATTATTATTTTTTAATTCATCCTGGGCGGTCAACGCCACTAGCACTGCCGCCAACTTTGACCTGCAGACAACTTTGATTGTGCATGGACCAATATTATGGGCCAATAACGGAGATAATCTTTGAAAAGTCTAGAATCTCCTTGACCGACTTCCCATTGAATTCAGTCAGCGAGAGTTAGCTGCTCGCTACCTAGCAAAGAAAGTCTATTAGGTGCTAGGGATGCACAAATGCAGAGTAGGTGCTCGGTCGTTTCTACCTCCGATTTACATAGTTTATAGCTTGTGAGGTCGCCTTTGCCAATATTGGCTAGGTGGTACAACACCTCGGCATGATCTGTCAGTAGGCTAACAAGTAGCGTTATATCGCTTTTATTCAGCTTTACAATTTCCTGGGCTCTGTTGTGTGATACATCGAGCAGCCTTTTGGCCTGCCTAAGACGCTCTTCGTCCTTTCAGGCGGTCTCATGACTGGCACGATACCAATTCTTTATCAATTCCTTCATTGTAGACTTTAATAATTCACAGGTTGGTTCAGGACCATGGAAGGTGGTTTCTGCTGCCTTCTTGGCAAACACATCCACCTTAGTATTGCCTACAGTACCTTGGTGTGCAGGCACCCGCTATATTGTAAGTTTATTGCCTCGCCCCAACTTCTTGAGCACATTTTTGCAGTTCCGAGTTACTCTGAACTTACACTGTTCATCGCGAAGAGCCGTTAGTGCCGCTTTGGAGTCTGTCATGGTATAGATGCATTTACCCTTGTAAAGCTTTTTAAGGCACTGCTAGGCAGTAAGAGGGTTGTTTTGGACCTGAAAATAGCACGTGGTAGGGCCTTGTTTCACCGCGGTCGTTACGGTTGCCACTGTAGAGAACAGAGGGTATTACTACACCCGAAGAGAACAGCCCCGGACTGCCTGCACGCAAGTGATCGTTAATCTGGAATAGATTGCCAGGTGTGTCATAAGGTTTTTGCAACAAGCACACAATTATCTAAGTTGTCCACAAAACATAACCTAAAATAATTAGTTCCAGCGACCCCTAGTGAAGTGTGATTTATCAGGCCCATTTAAAAAAAATACAAACCAGAACCACCTCTGTGAGTCTAGCTAGTTAGTGTTGAATGTAGATCTTCAATTCGAATCATGGAGAAACATTCCATTAATAATTAATAAAATCCTTTGATAAAATGATTTAAAAAAGCATGCTTGCAGGATTGAGCTACTTTACTAGGAAAATGAATGAAATCTTTTGATTTTACGGTTAATTTTTCAACAAGAAGCACGAGTAGTCGTATTACTTCAACTTGAATTCATTTGAGTGAACTTCGTTCGTATGATCTTAGCCCTTCAATAATCACCCCTTTATCCCTTAGAAAACACTTTGCCTATCTACCTAGAAAAAAAAACAAAAGGTCAGATTGTGACCCTTGCAAAGTGAAAGATTAATAGTTTCAAATTCCGGAATGGTAGCAAAATTTCCAGTCTTTTGCTAGTGGACGTGCTGAGCTGTCCTTAATTCAATTAATTTCGATTTGATTGAACGAAAGAATGACTCATTAAGTAGGAGAAAAGAAGAGTTGGTAAAAGATGAAGGATTAAAAACTGGGGATTTCACCCTGAAGTATTCCTGATCTATATTGAAGTTTTAATAGGACCTAAGCATTGATGTTGTTAAGATTAGATGCTTGATATCTAGAGGAAGCAGGTTTTACGCCAAGTTCACTATCTTAGTTTAAATTGTGTTTTTAGTAATTGTAATGTTTAAATTGGATCAATCAAATCAGATTAAGATGAACAAATCACCAATTCCATCATTGCAGAAACATCCCCTTATATATTCTGATATACACAAGATAGTCGAGGTCCTTCAGTAAAACTGCTCTAGCTAAGATAAGAAGAGATTGTTCACAACTATCCGAATAATGTTTCAAGATAAAAATATATGAGTACTGAATGTTTCTGAATCTCTGTGCTGCAGATAAAAACAGTGTTCCTGCAATGGCTGCCATGGTTCCTCGGCATGAGCCGGCCGGGCAAGAAGATCACGCGCAAGACGATCATGATGAACAGCCGAATGAAAGAGCTGGAGTTGAAGGAGCGTTCGTCGAAGAGCCTGCTTGCGAACGTGCTGGACATCGACGACGACTTCCGGAACGTCTCCGGCGGCGGCGGCAACGTCGGCTCGATGTCGACGACAACGAGCCTCGGCGGGGGTGTGGGCGGCGGCGCCGCCACCGCCTACGGCATGCGCCACCATCCGACGACGATCGAGGACGCGGCGCTGCCGGCGTCTGGCACGCAGCGCGACCTCCAGCACATCCTGCGCGAGCTGCAGTTCATCACGAACCGCATGAAGAAGGCGGATGAGGAGGCGGAGGTGATCAGCGACTGGAAGTTCGCCGCGATGGTCGTCGACCGCTTCTGCCTGATCATCTTCACGCTCTTTACGATCATCGCGACGGTGGCGGTCCTGTTGTCGGCGCCGCACATTATCGTGCAGTAGTGAAGCGCCCCCGCCCCCGCCGCCAAGCAGCCGCCGTCGCCGCCACCACCACAACATTGCCATCGCCGGAAGAGAAGGCACACAAACGCGAGCGCCTACAAACGTCAGTCACTCGCGCATGCGTACACCGAGCGCATATCGGGTGATGTACCACAGCGTCAGTCACTCGCGCATGCGCGCAACTGCGCTGCACTCTGCGTGATGTACGAGTGACTCGCGCATGCGTAGACAGTGTTCGTGTGTCTACATCGCCGCCAGGCATTCAAAAAACGCAACCTCCTAAAACACAACAGCCACCCGCCGCCGCCGAACGGAATCTTCAGATGAAGATCAACATCAGATGAAGAGAAATGAAGAATAAACAAATGCATACATAGATAGACTATTAATAATAATAATAATGAACATTTACTGTGATACACAAAAAAACAGCTCGTTAATAACGAGGTTTTTCTTTACATCGGCCAAGGCACAATACAACCATAAAAATAATCCAGAAAAACACCGGGAGGCGAAAGAGTGCCAGTTGCCACTCGCTCAACTATAATATCACCACTTTGACGTTCGCAACGTTTATCGATAAGGCAAAAGTATTTAGAGAAATAATCCAAAAAAGCAAAATGTACCAGGTAGAAAATGTAAAACATAAAATTTCAAAAACCAAAGAAAAACAGCAGCAATGGCGTACTCGCCCAAAAAAATTACATCCACACACAGGCAAATGAAGCAACCAAAGAATATTATCGCGTCTAACTTAAAAAAAACTCTAGCGTAACTTAAGTATCCTTGCAAGAAAATTGAGAGTAAAGAAAGTACACACTCGCACGCAGTGCGCCCTCAAAGCAAAAAAAGCGTTGTTATTGTAACTTAACGTAACTTAAGAGTCAGGAAACAAGCGTACCACTACTGACATAACCTAATCATTACCTAATCATAGGACGTTCTGTTCGAAAAGAAGAGACAAAAAACATATAAAATCATAAATTACCCTTTTGATAATTAAGTAAATCCCAAGAAAAAATCCACATAGAGATATAACGAATATCGACCGCGGTAATTGTACATTTGATAACACCGAATTTAAATTTAAACAAAAAATGAACTTGTAAAGTTTACGTTGATTTAAAGCATAAAGAAGAGCGAGAGATTGCGAGAAGTGAATTAATTGATCGCGTTTGAATTCAAATGATGCTATGGATTTATATATGATAAATAATTAATTGTAAAAATGAAATTTTAAAAATGCGAACGCAAAACCCAACCAAATTGATGCGCATAGAGATATATTGAAATATATAAACAAATTGTATAAATATTAAACGGACATTCACTGCGATTATAAGCTACATTTTAAATGATATAAAAAAGCGATGAGATGTAAACGCGTCTTAGGCGCACACAGAATATTTTATACGGACGACAAATCCACAAAAAAGAAGAAACAATTATAATAAAAAAGGAAGCGCTCACGGCGCGTGGTTGAGGATGTTTGCCGCGCGTCTGAATCAGTGACGCGGTACACCCCGTTGTTATAAACGCACGACGCTGCTCGTAAGTCGGTCGCGCATGCGTAGACGAAGTATGACTGCATCAGGCATTGACGCATGCGTATACCGAGTGAGTAAAGGCTGCGTCAGTCACTCGAGCATGCGCGATACTACGCCAACGTTATGATTGAGTGACGCGTAGACATAGTGTGATTGCGTCAGTCACGGACGCATGCGTACGTCGTATGCGAATGCCAGCGTCAGTCACTGACGCATGCGCCCACCGAATGAGTAGGCTGCGTCAGTCAGTAGAGCATGCGCGTTACTACGTCAATGCTATGTTTGAGTGACTCGCACATGCGTAGACAAAGCTTAGCTATCAGCGAGCCATTCAAAGAGTTAATGCCTTTTAGCAAGTATACGCATGCACAGCCGACTTATCGTAGTGGCGTCCTCTATATTATTGCTCAGGCCGCGTCGCCTACCAAAAAAAAACGACGCACGCGCACAACACGCAACGGCCACGCGCCGTCGAGCGCCGATAAAAGCAAAAAAAAAAATAAACGCAAGTTTTAAAAAGCGATATTCTGAAAGTACCCCCTTTCCGAGCGAAAAGAAAACGCCACCCACACGACGCGCATATCGCTCTCAGCCAGCCACCGCATGCTTTTCCGTCAGTCGCGCATGCGCAACGCAAAAAAAATGGAAGAAAACGTACACGATTGCTCACTATTTTTGTTACACAAAACTAAATAAGGACGATTACTACTAAATCGCAACTAAACAAGTAAACATAAAACATATAAACCTTAAGTGTAAAATAGAGACAAACCAATTGGACTGTGGCGTTGTTATCACGCCATCTAGGAGCGTGTAGCCATGACGGGACACCAGAAAGAAGGAGGGTGAGGCACTTTCACTCAAAGTATACTAAATGCAAATACCAACAAAAGGGTCGTCGTCTTCCTAAACCAAAAACACAACAAAATACACAACAAAACAAACTACTATTAATTAAACGATGCAAACGCCACAATCGTAGGGAAAGTTAATAATAATGGCAAGTTGTTGTTTTCATTTCGAATCGCGCCTGAATTTTTCACACTCAAAACGTTGCATAGACACACTGTATAAAAACTACTAAAAATGATATTAAATGAACCCATCGCGAAGGGAAACAAGGCATATATAATATCGGTATAATATATATTTGTATGTCACTTGATTTTTGTACAAAATGTCCGTTCGTCTTTCCGTTCATACCAAAGTTTGAATGTTCCACGCACATTTTTATACTTAAATGAAGAACAAGAAAAGAAATAAAAGAAAAGCTGCGAATTGTCAGCAGTTTGGTCCATACAATGCGTAGCAAAAACTATCTAGGGTAGCAACATACTAGCATAAATCTCGTGTTTTTGCATAAGTTTTCACTTTCTTACAAAAAAAAACTCGGCGCATAATTTCATACATAATAAAATAAAAGTTCATAATAAAAGCCAAGAAAAAAGACTAAAAAACACACTCTAAATAAGGATTATCAACTGAATAACGTTTGTACACAATTGTAGATAACGCGTGATTTAAAAAACATATACATGTAAATGAATAATGAGACATTTTTAAAACAGACTTTTAAATGAAAATAAAACAAAAGAAAACAAATACAAAAAACGAAACGAATTAAACGCATGCAAGTTTTAAATAAAGCAACACAAAAAAAAACGTTAAACATGGGTAAATGATGTAATATAATGCGAATTTTTAATAATGTGAATACGTGTTCGTATCGCATTCGAAATACAAATTGTATAAATAAGAAATAAATAATCGAGGTATATAAATAGCATTCTCACATATAGGTTTTTGCGTGCGTTTTCTTTTTTTGGGTTTTTCTGATGCAGGAGAAGACGGAAAGAGCTAAAGGGCGGATGCGAGCGATATGCGACCGCGTGCTAAGCGTCATTTTATATCATGTACCATTTTTAATATAATATTTAAGAGGATAAATTGTAATAATAAAATTGTACGATAAACATACACCACACGGACACATGTTGAACACACAATCTTAAACGAATTGCATCTTCAAATTGTTAAACAAATCGGTTTTAAAATGCGAAAATTTACGAATTACATCCGAATACTTCGTTTTTATTTTTAAAGTTAAAATTTAGGCGTTTGTTTTTGAAGAAAGGGGATGATAATAGTATCATTTTACAGAGGATTAATTACGCTTTTAGGAGATATTATTATTAGATTTTTCCAATGATTAGGTTTGTTGTTATTCTCTCTAGAAATTGAGGTTATATATATTGAGGAAATTTAGGGGTTTGTTTTTGAGGTCGTTGACTATGTAAAAGTTAAAACAGTGACAATGATATCAGTCGAAAGGCAGTTAAATGCATTTTAAGATGATATCAAATTTATGATATGTCGTTTATCAGATCTTGAGATAATTTTGTTTAAAATTGAATAATTTACTTTATTGAGACAATCAGACTTGCTACTTTAAAGATACATTTCTGTAATACTAGAGGAGATTTAAAAATGAAAATGATACCAACTAAAAGATAATTTAAATCTCTTTAAAATGATACCAAATTTGCTTTATAACTTCGAATGGTAATTTACTTTGAAGTAATTTATTTTTAGGATAATAATAGTAAAAAAGAACGAAGTATTTGGAATTCATTCATTGTATTGTAAAAAAGATACTAAAACACGGAAACACAATGTAACTTCGAATTGATCATCTTTCAAAATATCATATTTCAATAATTCAATCTTTACTGTGAATTTAGTTCATACTATACTACAACTATATGCAACCAAGGATACATTATTTCAAATACTTCATACAACTGTAAAAGATATCTAAAAATTCGTATAACTTTGGTTCTAATATATTTACAGGTATAAACTCTATATCATTTTAAAGAAAAGATTTGTGTCTTCAAAATGATATCAGATTGGTTGTTTAAACTATAATAAGTTGGGCGTTATTTAAGTTTAAAACAGTTGGATGAAGTATTTCAATATAAACGAATAACGCACACTAATCTTTAAGTTCCAATCCTACTCTTCGCCGACAGAGAAAAAACGACACAAAGGAAAAACTTAATCAATTCATCCATATACTTGAGCGTGTGCAAGAGAGCGTTATGTGCGTGAATCAGTGAACAAATGTATAGAATCTTAGCATCCGCAGACGACAAAATACCCACGAAACATTGCGCAGAAAAGAAAAATAGTTGAAAACAAAAAATACACGTTTGAAAAAGAAAACACAATCTCCCTAAACTTCGTCCACACACAAGCGCAAAAACTTATAACCAATAACCTATAACGGACGAAACTAAACCAGCAGAATCATTAAATCGTAATTTTTAAAAGAAAGCTAAAACTAAACGAAACGAACTGATACAAAACATATATATTTAATAAATATATTTCATGAAATGAAAAATTCATTTTTGCGCTAGCATTTGTTACTGCTTTTCGAAAATGCTTTAAATGCGAATAGTTGACGATATTGTTATGTTTCGTGTTGCTGATTTTTGTGCACGATTTTTTCAAAGTATATCGTTCAAGTTTTATGTTCTCAACAACAAAAAAAAATATATTTATACAATTGAAAATGAACGCTATCTCAACGCTAACTACATGCTGCTACAATGAAGCAAACCTTTAAAATTTTGACAAAGACTTAAACAAAACGAGCTATAATAAACTCGCGTTTTTTGCACAGTCGAAAAACGCCTAAACAAAAATGTCCAACTCTTTTATCAAAGATTAATCATTAACAACTCTATCTATAGAAAATACATTATAACATTAGTCAAATTGCTGAAGAAAAATGCAAAAAAAAGATGTGTAGCCAAAAAAAATTAGAATTCGCTGAGATAATGTCAGAGAAAATGACGCAAAACAATGCAGATGAAGACGCAGAGTAATGGAATAATACTAGGAAGATATTATAATGTTTGCTCCCTAAAATTACCTCCCCTGAATACCGCGCAGCCACCGCCGCCGCAAAAGTAAGTGCATCCAAAGCAGTGGGAATTTAAGCGACAAACAAGCTCACACTCTTTACGAAAAAAAAGCAAAAGAAGGCAAACGAAATATAATGCAACATCTTCTTGGAAAATTGCTTCGTTGAGATAACCGCTAGAAGTTAGAATTATAATCGATTATAAGTAATCTACGTTTGTGATTTCTATTTTGCTACATATTTTTTAATTACGGATTTTTGCAAATTCTTTGCAAACGTTTCGTCGCTGTAACGTTTAATTAAACGCCGATGGGAATACAGGAGCAATATATATCAGCGCTGGAACAAATTTATCACACACTCACACTTTCATCATGTGCTCAAGTACGTTTTGGTCATGTCAATTCTCGATTAAAGTGTTGTTGCGTGTTTGCGTTGTTTTTGTTGATAACGTCTCGTTGTTTTCTTGGTTTCGGGGGCGCGTTCTGGCAGCGCCGCCCCCGCTGGCGATTGTTCCCACAGAAAATAACTACAAAACTACCACAACAAAAATGATACAGATTACGCTGTGGCTCACTGTTAACGATTTAGATACACGTTTGATTGTTTTTCTATATATCGACATTTATCGACTTTTCGAGTGTTTTACGCTCTTCTGTTACTGCTCGTTCTTACGTAATCTACGATGCTGGTATAAATAGATGAGTTATGTGAATAAATGTAAACGTATGGTTGAAAACAATAAACGCAGAATTCAGTTTTTATTGTCTTGTTTCATTTCCTCTTTGTATATAACGAAACATTCCCGGCTTGTACGGAAAGTTTATACAAGCCGGGATAGAAGACAAGTGATCGGATGGAGGCCTGAGTACCTGAGATCTTAATTAAAGATTTTCATAATAAACCCTCTTGAAATTGCCCCAAATTGAAACACACTCTAAACTTAGTTTTTTAAATTCCTATTATTTAATTTCGACAATTTTAATATAGTTATATGATTATTTCAAAATGTATGCGTATTATATGTCATTAAGAAACGATGGCAATATGTGAGAGTCGAATAAGAAAAATACTTGGAGAAGCAAGACAAGCGAACGAAGGAACTAAAGCCTTGTCAAACAAATAAATAGAAGAGAAACTTGAAAAGGACTTGGTACTTGGTTTCCTTTGGTTTCCAAAATCGAAGAGAGGACTAAAACAAGCAGGGATAACCAACTGGAAGCAACTAGCATACGACCGGAAAAATCTGGAAAATCGCAACACACAAAATATGAACAAGCAAAATGAGGAAAATACGGGATTAATGTCTCCAAAAACAAGCCCAATTATAGGCGGGCAAAACTGCATAGCAGTGGAGAGCCACACACATATCATAACGAAAGATTCCTGCTCTTCTAAAGGATATCTTTGTTCTTCTCTTTTATATATGGCAGATGATTCCATACTTTTATAAGAGAGGGCGTCCTTCTTCACACTGTGACATCCCTTTCATGAAAAGATATCTGTATATATTTTCCTTGCCCCTGCCCTACGAATGTTTCTTGAATACTAGACATACTGACTTCCCCAAAGCAATTACAACTATTAGGATGATGTTTGATTACAACTGAACTAAACACTAATAGCTGGTTACAATTTTTGCATGGACTCACGTATGAAGTATTATAAATTCAAGTTCACTAAATTTACTAGATCAAACTCTTTTCCCAATTCACTTAATAAAATGAGCCAAATTTCTCTATGCTTCATTGGACTTATATAAGACAATCTAGTATAATCTAAACTAAATCAATGGTCGGCACCATGTGACCTGCGGCTAACCAAATTTCCCATTTACTAATCAAAAATGACCCACTTAAGGGAAAATGACGATGGTCAAATATGTGCCTCATGTGGGACTCTTTGGCGCCGATGGCCTAATATTCTCCTTAGGGGAACCCACTTTGTTAGGACATATCAGTGATCCCCAAGTTCCTTAACTATTCAGATTATGGTTATTTTGATCCACAGCCAGAGGGTTGTCAAGCCCTGATCTGAACAATAAGCTATATCCCCTAAACTTAATAAATTTTAACTACAAATATCTATCGCCTTTTCAAATGAACCAACAAAAACGAGAAAGAAATAACACTAAACATTTATCTCAGAGACCCACACCAGCATCTTAAAGAAACAAAAGACCTACTACCATTGAAGTAGTAAAAATGTTAGCCACTTGCCTACTACGTTGTAAGCTGTTGAATTATCTCGCAGCCATAAATAAAATGTGCTTTGCTCTCGACTCAACGCGACGCGACGCAAACCATCGGCGCCTTAACACTTAAATATATAAAACCGAAGCATGCAACGCAAACTCTTCCTAAAAGAGGGAGACAGAGAAAGGGATCAGTCCGTGATGTGCGAGTGGAAGGGTAAATACTCCAAAACGCCCTAGATGCTCCTCCCACGTCCATTACCAACACCCGCCCCCACCAATACCATGTATACATCCCTGTCTAAAGGGGTGCCCAAGCGCCAATCACCGACGAACGGCTGGACCACAACGAGACTGGTCGCCATGGTGACCTCTCCAGTCGGGAGAGCATCCCAAACGCGCCCCCGAAAATCCCACAAAACGGTAACTTGCGTGAGTTACTGTGCGTCCTGAGAGTGCTGATACCGATATTGCGCCATCCGAATTTCTGTGATCCGGAAAATTCAAATCGGTGCTTAATTTCCGCTTAATGTATGTGATTTGACATTAAAACCACATTAATTCAAGTGCCACCCTTAACATCACTTCCGAAAACTTAATATTTTGTGTGTGACAAAGTTGACCCCAGGATTATCTTTAAATTTTGGTAAAAATGGAGAAACTCACTCAATTCGTCTCGAAATCCTTCTCGATGGAGAACAACAACAGTCTTGGCAGTTTACTAACGGAAACCACGGCAAATCTTCCAGAAAATGCGATAAAAAGTGAAGATACTTCGGAGAGTTCAAATATTCCGGAAATTAAAACAGACGCAACGATCCTCTCCGAGAAGATCTCAGAGAAAGTTGATAAACCTTTGGCGACCAAACCCGCTGCGAAAAACTGGCTTATCTCAAACGATCCGCCAGTAAACAAGTCCGTAACTACAGCTCATTGTATGGACCTCAGTATTAATCATCAGGCTAATGTTATTTATACATCTAGTTTGATTCTTAATCAGACTAGATTTGAGCCATTGCTGCAAATGGGTGGAGGCGCCGGGCAGCTGCCAGCTAAAAAGGATACAAAGATGTGGTTTGACGTGGAGCGCATGAAAAGCTCACCGCCCCCGTCGGCTGGATCGCCTTTGGGTGATACCAAGAATAGTTATCGTTCTGGCAGCTCAAGCCCAATTGATTTGGAGGATTCCAAGTCGTGTCCGGAGGTGGAAAAACAGGAAATTGATCTGGATGTTGAATCTACTGATGGGAAACATAAACATTCAGATTCCATTCAAGGGGAAAATATTTTGGAAAATGACAAGAAGATATGTAAGTTTTTTGATAAATCTATTTTTAGTTTAATGATAAATTTGGTAAAATTTCAATATATGCCCATTTTTGAACATATTGGAGGATGAAAAATGACTACATCAGGTTTTTTGCTATTAATTTTGATTTTTTTGAAAATTTCAGGTCTAAAAATGAGTTTAATATACAAAAAAACAGAAAATTATTGCACTTACTCTATGTTAATGTACATTTAAAGGATGTTCTTTAATAATTTCGAAGGGCTTTAGCCAAATTTAACAAAAATAGCAAGAAGTTATGATGCTCTGCCAAAAGTTTATGCACCATTTAAATTTTAAACTCTCATAAATTACACTAAAAACTAAAATATTACCAGAAAGTTTACCCTGTTCTCCATTTCACATATTCAACGACTAATGACAGTTAATTTTCTCTCGTTTCATAACTATTCCACTTCCTTGCATTGCCTCCTAGTATCAAATAATGTTTCCTAGTATCAAATAATGCAAATTTCCATTTAAAGTTCTCAAGAGGAGAAACGTATATAAAGGTATAAAGATGTTTAATAATACCTGCCAGTAAAATACGCAATTAATAAAAGAGATAACACCACCGTCGACAACGCGCTGAACAATTACGTTAATTATTTTCTTAATTACGCAGGTGGCGGCCGGAGCTTAAAGCCGCCCTTCGCCTTGTTTGTTGTGCGAAAGGAGTGAAGTTTGTTGCAAACGACGGCGTGGCTGGCGTATTAAGACGCAAAAGACTCCCCGCGAAAAGACTCCCCGAGCGCGGAATGTAATTAATTAACGCCGAAGGATGCTGCGCGCCGCGTGATTAAGACAGGATAAAGCACTCTTTTAAGTAATTAGAAAATTAGAAAGGCGTAAAAATGCGCGCGAGCAAAAGTGCTAAATAAAAACGTATGGTAATAAAGAAGCAAGTTTCGAGTTGGTTGCAATTTAGGGCAATTTTACGAGGGTTTTCTTTGGAAATGTTTAATTATGTTCTTTTCACAGTGGATGAATTTTATAGAGACTATTTTAGTGGAATAATAGTATATGTACAAACTCACTTTGTATCTTTATATTTAATAGATATGAGCGTAGAAGGCCAGTTGGTAAGATCGCTGCTTACCACGCAGGGGGGATCCAGGTTCAAATCCTGGTCGTGACAATAATACCTCTTCTCGCTCCGGCAACCACATTAACATCTGTGGTTGTTTTGTAGTTATTCTCTGTGAGAACAATCGCCAGCGGGGGCGGCGCTGCCAGAACGCGCCCCCGAAACCAAGAAAATAACGAGACGTTATCAACAAACACAACGCAAAGACGCAACAACACTTTAATCCAGAATTGACGTGACCAAAACTTACATGAGCACATGATAAAAGTATGAGTGTGTGATAAATTTGTTCCAGCGTTGATATATATTGCTCCTGTATTTGCAAAAATCCGTAATTAAAAAATATGTAGCCAAATAGAAATCACAATCGTAGATTACTTATAATCGATTATAATTCTAACTTCTAGCTGTTATCTCAACGAAGCGATTTTCCAAGAAGATGTGTTATATTTCGTTTGGCTACTTTTGCATCACAGCTCACACAAAAGCTTGTTTGTCACTTAAAATTCGACTGCTTTGGATGCACTTACTTTTGCGGCGGCGGTGGCTGCGCGGTATTGATAGGAGGTAATTTTAAGGAGCAAACATTATAATATCTTAGTAGCATTATTCCATTACACAGCATCTTCATCTGCATTGTTTTGTATCATTTTCTCTGACATTATCTTAGCGTATTCACATTTTTTTGGATACACATTTTATTTTGCATTTTTCTTCCGCAATATGACTAATATTATAATGTATTTTCTATAGTTAGAGTTGTTAATGATTAATCTTTGATAAAAGAGTTGGATCTTTTTTCGTTTAGGCATTTTTAGACCGTGCAAAGAACGCGAGTTTATAATTGCCCGTTTTGTTTAAGTCTTTGTCAAAATTTTAAAATTTTGCTTCATTTGAGCAGCACATAGTTAGCGTTAAGATTGCGTTCATTTTCAATTGTATATGTTTTTTTTTGTTGTTGTTGAGAACGTAAAACTTACACGATAAACTTGAAAAAAAATCATGCACAAATACGAAACATAACAATATCGTCAACTATTTGTATTTAGTGCATTTTCGGAAAGTAGTAACAAATATTAGAGCATTTTGACTAATGATATAATGTATTTTCTACAGCTGGAATTATCTATGATTAATCTTTGATATTTGAACGTGCAAAAAGCAACAATTTATTATAGTTCGAAGTGTGTACATTTTCGTCAGAAAGTTAAAGCTTTGCTTAATTCTATCAATATGTAATCGTTGACCGTTCATTTAGTAAGTTGTAACAAATTAAAAGTTACTATACCAAGGAATAATGAAATGGCATACCTTTTTAAACTTATGTTTTAATCTCCCCGAATTTAATTTAGATAAAAGTCTGTGAAAAAAGGTACACACACATGTATGGTGCACTCTTGCATACTAACTCGTTGAGTAATGAGCATAATCCAAATTCAATAGCAGTAATTGATTGATACGACAACGGATGGCGGATGTGATCCCAAAGAGGGTGGTGTCATGGGGCAGGAGGATGTGCTCGAGGTCGGTGCGTCGGGGTTGACGATGTGTTGGGCCCGTGTCACCGCCAAACTGCCGTGCAAAACCCGAAAGCACTACCGGAAACATTCCAAACGATACCCCAACCCCACTAACCAAACTCCACCAACCAGTATCCCAAACCCTACACGCGCTCCTTCGCGCGCGTCGGATTGATTGAAGCCGTCCCCGGGGAGGAATTAGTCGGGACGTAAGTGAAGTGAATTGTGTATATTAAATAATAGCTTGCAATCTCCAAACTCACGCCCTTGATTCACATTCAAACCCTCAAAAAAACACCCAAAAAATAAACCTACAAATCTTTGCACAATGATTTTACTAACACATACAGAAGAGGAGCACATAGACGTTATTTGTAGATGAAAAGTTTGTATGAGTTAGTATGTGAATGACTAATAACAATGTAAAATCATGATAACTTTATTGATACTTATCGGATAAATGCAATTTTTTTCGTACGCGTTTTCGTACTGATTACGTGTTGAATTTTGTGCTGATTTCGATTACGCTGGTGGCGGCACGATGGCGGCGGCGGCTCTCGGCCTGGGGGCTATAATTGCCGTAATCGATAAAGCGGCGTCCGCACTGATTGGAACCGGCCGCCTCCCGAAAACCGCCTCCAATGCTATTCGAATATCGCACCAATTGTCAATTGTCACTATTGTGAAAACAATTCCGCAAATTTCGCATAGAGAATATATTTTCTCATCTTCAAATTTTCGATTTATGTGAGTTTGTTAATACACTAGTTTTTTTGTAAACTCGGAGGTCTTAATGAAGCGTTCTGGGATAAATACGGATTAAGTATTTGCTTCGGTGAGCAGAGCAAATCCGTCGTGCTAATGTTTACAGAGAGGCGACTGATCAAAGTCGAGTGCGACTCATGCTTGTGACTCAAGGGAATCATGGACTAGAGGTCTAGAGGACTAGAGGGTATTTATCAAATTAACATCGATTTGTATCGCGTCCGAATTTTTCCCAATTTTATCTGTACCTACCACCTACAAATGAAGTAATATTGACTTTAGTGGAATGACAACTGGTATTTGTAACTTTTTGCAGGATAAACTTGTTCAAAAAAGTTACCTAAACCTAGATGAACTAAGGTTCCTTAAAACTCCTCACAATATTTAAGAGATTTGCCAAATTTAAGTTTTATAAATTCTGAGGGAATGATGGATATCGTATGCTCACCAAAATTCTAATGTCATGTACTGACATCTTGTACAAAATTTTATATATCTGGGTAACTATGAATGCTAACAAACAAGCACCTTATTGTTCTCAACACGAGCCAGATGGGCACAGAACAAAAAGTGATTTCACAGTAAAAACAAAAATAATTAACCTTCACAATAATACATACCGGTTCACCCGACAAACGGAGACCGTACTTCATTGGTGTGGGCTGGTGACCCACACCCCTTCAAAGAGAGTTTCCACAATGTCTGCAATAGATGCGAGATCTTATTCTTTGGTTCTAGCAGATATGACAGTGTTCAGATAGGGATGCTAGGAATGTCAGTATCAATCCTTGGATTCTAAGGTGTTCCATTAATTTATTCTGATACATAGTTCTTCAACAGATATCTAACATACTAGCCTTAGTGCCTCTTTTTGGGACTTTCTCAGCCGTGTACTCACAGTAATGTTTCGGAATTATGCCTCACCTTATCTTAATCTAAACATCTTAGGTTAAGATAAGGTGAGGCGGCTTGAAGTTTCTTGTCGCTTTCGATAATTGTTTTAAGAATAAAATTATCATCCGCTAGGGTCTGATGTCGCGTGCAACACGGTCACGCGACACCGTTTCTTGTCTATGTCGTAAGAGAGATATATCCTCGTTTCTATTGTACCAACGACTCAATAGGTCTGTGGTGATAACACATCTCACATCGCTAGAGATGAATTGAGAGGTGAGCCTCTTCTGAAATGTTGGTCTTATTGGCCCTTTCTAATACTCAAAGTTCCAAAGATACATCTCAAGATCATGTCAAAACCTAGATAAGTTGTTTCCAAATAATAATTATGATTACCAGTCAGATTCTAGACTTAAACCAATAATTGATCAAACCTTAAAACCGGCAAACGACTAGAATAATATCACAATAAAACTTTCTACAAATACTAAAAACGACAAATTTGATCTAATACCATCACCAAGCCATTCTCTTTGAAACTTCAATAAAAATCGATTTACAAACCTAAACGCTGAGCACTTAAACTTCAGCAATAAACAAAACTTTTGCGAAAATTTGCATCCGTTCCGCATGAATTCCCTTTGAACGAATGCAAATTGTATTCAAATTGCTAGAGCAAAGAAATACTGTCGCTTTGGGGGCTCTTTTGTCTCCTGTTTTTATTTAAGCGACGTCTTTAAATGTCTCTACAGTATTTAAAGACTTTATAGACTTTTAGACTCAACAATAATTTAAAGTGTTGTATTGTTGACTTTGATGACGCATATACAATTTGACCAAAAGCGAGACAAAATTGTGGAGTAAATAAAATCGACATTGTCATAACAAGTCGAAATAAGATTTTTTCAACGGCGAGCGTTGAGCTTGAAGCATTGAAATCGCAAAGGCAAGTGCAAACATGGCGGAAAAAGGGCGCATGTAATCGGATTACCGCCACACGGTGCGCGCTGGTGGCAGGCGGCAGTGGTACTGGTGGCGGCGGTGCACGCAAATTTCGAACTTATTCCGCATTTCGTTGCATTCGTTGATTTTTCAATTTACCAATTTCTTGCCCCCGACGACAACAGTATAAAATCAATAGGTATTTTTTTATACTGTTTTACCAATGCAATAAATACACTTGACGATAAAGGAATTGACGATAAACGAATTTAATAACAATTTAAAATAATCTAATGTATCATTACCTAACATTACAATCTTGAACATGCAAGAATTTAAAATTTATACCAAATTTTGAATTTTTTTTTTTGCAAGATTGTGCTATAACTTCAATATATAAAGGCTGTTTGGGTCAATTGTACATGTTTAAATTTTTATGCTGGCAACATTAATGGGTTGAGTGTTGGAAGACGGGCAGCTGTGCGCCGAAGAAAGGTTTCCTGAGGGGACCCTCCCTCTCTCTCTTTTCGACCGTCAGAGAAGGTGGTTGTGTTAATAAACGTCTAAAAACGCCATCAAGCATTCAGAGTAAATTTCAGATGCGCGAGTGAGAATCGAAGTAGAAATCTCGTGTAAAAGCGAGACGCGAAATTCGGACAGATTGTTCGGGCTGCCCAATAAAGACCTTCAGCCGAATGTAAGACCACTCCATATCTAGCCACCGTACCTAATCAAGTATTATTCATGAATTTGTATTGTTAATCTATCATTGACAACCCTGAGGAATGTGAATATCCATTCACAGTTACATCCCTATGACTTTTCAAGTCCAGAATCAAATGTTTATAAATCTAGAGTTTGTTTGGAGGTCATAACCGTCTCTGAGACTATCCCCAACTGACACAAACTCTTCTTTTAAACAATTTTCCTGTTATAATAAATCCATTTGATAATAAAGAATGTTTATAAATAAATTGAAGAATTAGTCAAAGAAGATTGCATAAAGACATCAGTATTTAAAGACCTTCAACCGACTGAAATTCTCTTTCGTGACTAACTGTCGCCAAAATTCTCTCAGTGTTCAGTAATCTAGACCGAATGTTCGGAACCCACTGGTTTGTCAATTTCTTGATGTACAAACGCTTCGATCTTAATCCAAAAACTGTGAAGGCTGTCACTTTAGAACTTCAAATTTCTACATTCTTAAAAATGACAATATGTTACTAAAGAGTTTGTAGTTCTTAATCCAATTCAATTCCAGCTCAGAATCAAATATCTCCGTAATGGTCGGCATACGTTAACCCTGATAACTCTGATACATCCATTAATAATCCTGAATAATGTGAACCTATCCACAGACACTTCCCTGTGATTTTTCAAGTTCAGAATCAAATAACTGCAAAACTTAGGATTTTGTTGGAATTCCTAATCCCATTTCTTAATGAGGATACATTTCAAAACTCATCAAAATATAAGTAGCTATTCCAAAACAAGATCCAAAACTTTAGAACATCCCAGAGACTATCATTTCATAGTGACTTCAAGTTTGAAGTTAACCTTAACTTTCCTTGTTTATTCTTGAAATACTATATTTATTCAAGGAATAATTTCAACTTTATCGGTATGTAGACTTGTTTAGAACTAGTCTTTATTAACCAAAACTTTACATATTGCAATAATACTCCCAGATACTAACAAAAACTGACCGAAAATATGCCCAAACCCCACAAACACATGAAATTAATGCACCGAGGATTACCACATCGCCGGCTGTATGAATATGCGATGCGTTATTAATATGACGATAAATCAGTACGATCCCCATTCAGGCCCGGTTCGAAGGGGTGGTGGAGGGGTGCTGCTTTTTAATCGAATTAATGCGGCTTGCGCCGCTTCGTAATCAAATGCAAATGTCGTCGCCGGCGTGCAAATTCGATTTAAATCCGAAGCGGGGAGGGCACAATTTACGCGAGGCCCAGTACTATCACTACTAACTGGTCGCCGTGAGTCCTTCCCCTACACTAGAGTATTCTATCATAGACTGAGGAAGAGAGACAGGAGCCGAGCAAACAACTGAGAGAGGGAGAGACTCTTTAGAGGAGTCAATTGAAAACGGGAGCGGATGCATATCAGGCGTGTAAATCCACGATTACAGCCGACGGAAGGGCGCAAACTGCTTCATTATGAATGTACAAATTACGCGAAGTCTACCAGCGCAGCGTAGTCCACGCACATATGGCGCAAGAACGCGCAGACCTGGGATAAGTTTAGAGTGCCGGGTTAGGAATAACATTAGAGGAATGGCCGATAGAGATAGAGGGTTAGAGAGTAGTGGGTAGAATAAGGATGAGTGGTTAAGGGTGCTAAAGGCGGAGATAAGGAGGGTTGAATGTGTTTAACACTTGCCGATTCGAACAAGTCGCGCTAATAATACGACGGATTACTAACCCCTCACTAGGAAAAACTGGTACATGCACAATCAATTACGGTAATTTGATTAGTAAATACTGGCTAAATACCCGGAAATTTATTGGTTTGTTTCTAATTTGTATTCATAGACCTTAAAATCGATTCTTATGGAGAATATACACCCGAAAAAATTTACTTGTTAAAAAAGTAGTTGATACAGCTAGAAGCTCTACAAATGTCTTTACATTGTATTGAGATATAGAAAAATATTAACCCCAAAATACCCCCGTATTCATAGTCTTGTCACTAAGAACTTGCTAAATTGTGATCCCAAGTCGAGGTTTGTACTCCCGTTTTCATTGTCCTATCTTACTAGATGGTGACCACAAGTTTAGACTAGTATTCATATTTATTGAGCGTATCTTGACCAGTTCAAACTCTATAACCTCTAGCAATTCCTGTATGACGACATAGACCTAGCGATAATTTTCACCAGAATGCATGGTATTCATAATCAGGTGCTTGTAATTTTCAGAGACATTCTGACCTGCCATACAAATTTCCCTAGTCATTTCGCAGTCATGCAGTTTCATTATTTCTTATTTGACTGAACGATACTGTAACCGGTCAAATTAACAATGACACCCTTGTTTTAAATATCGCTTAACCAAAGCAATGTTTTTAAATCCTTTCAATTACTACATGGTTCTGAACAGTACATTGGGAAGGAATAAATATTCTCGGTATTCATAGTCTCGTCCCTGTTACTTTCCAAACCCTGACCCACTAGTAAACCATCTTGGTATTTATATCCTATTCTGAGATGAACTCCTTAAAATACTGATTGACAAGTGTAGGACATAGTTGTAGTATGAGAATATTACTAAAAATTATTATGGATACCAGGGTTTGGAACTGCTAACAGAATGCAGTATCTAGGAGTCTGTTTGACTAAAGAATATGTTTTTACAGTTACAGAAAGGGATCCTGAACACACCTTTGATGATGATCGCCTAAAATCACGCCACTCTTCCGCTGCTCTTAGCATCTCTGTTAGCAAATCTGCAAAACAACGCCGCTCACGTACGAATTTCACACTGGACCAGCTCAACGAACTGGAGCGCCTCTTTGATGAGACTCATTATCCAGATGCATTTATGAGAGAGGAGCTTAGTCAACGATTAGGACTTTCAGAAGCTCGTGTTCAGGTAAACATAACTAATATAGATACAATCTTATAGATTATAGAATTAGTTCTGTCTTTAGGAGATATATTGACAGATATTTTGAAAAAGAGATATTGTAACAAATTCATTTCATGAAAATTTCAGAATCACCAAAATCTGAGAGAGAAAAGTCCCTTCTAAAAAGAATTATTAATCATATTTCTGACTCTAATTACAGCCACTTTACTTAAGAGGCATCTTTCTGCACTTTCCCCTTTTCCTACATTTCCTTGTTTTGCCAAATTTCTTCCATGGTCGTATTTCACCACATATAATGCGACGATAATATGATAATTGAATTGAATATCAGAATGAATCCCGGAAAAACACTCACACCCTCGTACCCTCAAAAGCAGCTGAATGGTCTAAATTTCCTGCATCCCAGCGTCCACCATGTCCACTCCTGCCTTTGCCGACTCAGCCTTGCTTGCACTCATTCCGAAAACAGTTTGCGTTCGTTTATACGGCTTTATTATGATTTGCGCATTTAAGGATCATGAAATATGTGCGTCCATAAAATAAAAACGAGCAACCCTCGGCGATTATTTTTTATTCTCGCCCTCGCATTTCGAGTGTTCTTCTCCCGCTTACTTCTTCGTTTACGCGCAATTTTTTCAGATGTTTTCATTTTCCGACTCCCCGAAAATAGCTCTGTGCTGTGGGAGCGCCATAATTTTTAATATCTGCATTATTTACTCGGACGAATCGCAGCAGACGGTCGGTAATGCAATTTTTTTTCTTTGGAAAATTAACTTTTGTTACTTTAAGATTTTTATTAAGTTTTAATGCGTATAGATTTATCGAATTATAGTAATATAGATATTTTTAGTTTTTAGTCTCTCAAACTATTGTAATGTGGACTTTAGTAGCC
>WSZQ02000004.1:3685359-3711780 GCA_019419845.2 Weissflogia rhopalogaster | reverse complement strand
AAACCCTATGTTGAGACCCGGGTTATTTTTAAGATTTATCCTTCGTAATTAAACCCTTTGAGATTTTTTAAATATTTAAAATTCGCTCGCCATTGCGTGAGGCGACGCGATGCAAGTCTTGTTCACGGGGTGAGCGCATGCGCCGATTTACATATTTAGAGTGACAAGTGCAAACGTGGATGTGCAACGTGCAACGAGAAGAATGACGCTATTTTGTGATTTACCGAGATTTGCAGGATATAACGACTCGAGAAAGTAAAATACCATAGTACGTACAGTATGTATTTTTAATAGTACTTTACGATAAACTCGACCAAAAACGGAATATCAAGATTCTAGAAGGGGATAAGCCCTTCTCCCGCGTTGGCTATATATAGCGATATCCATGATTTATCTATATAAAATATTTTGCCAAATCCAAATTACGTTCCGATACAGGCTCCGTTAGACAGGTTTCGCATAATACAGGTGAATTTACATAAGTCACAGTCTCTATATTCATATATAACTAAATATTCTATTACTAACTAAATAATGTCATAGATGAAAAATCACGTATAGGAAACTAATGATAAATCATTTTCTAGGTCTGGTTTCAAAATCGACGTGCGAAATGTCGCAAACACGAAAGTCAACTGCAAAAAGGTAACAGCAACCAACACTCCCTATTGCCGTCCACCCATACCAAAACTATCCCCATCTAACAAGTTTGTATTACAAGAGATTAAATTAAATAGCAGTTAAAACAGTGTGCATTGCATTGTTCGGCGTTCAGCGCGCGCCGAATGGCGTCGTTGGACGTACATAAATTCAACTTAGAGCATTAAACTATTTAGAAGACGGTCGGTAATTTGTTAGAGAAATGATCTTTAGACCGGCGCGCCGCATACCCTCATAATTTTAACGGCTATGAATATATCATGGTGAAGGCGGCGAAGGCGCCGCGTAAAGCTGGGGGTGTGGTAAACGCACGCGCACATCGCATTCGACCGCCTCCCCCGGCCTCCACCCACAACGCTACTGCCACTTCACCGCCGCCGAGCATAACAAATCTGCGGCGAATAATCGAGTTTATATGTGTAATGTAAGGAGCGCTGGAGCCGTGGCACTGGTGGGCAGGGCCAGCAGGCAGGGGCGCCGCTTAAAAAAATCCACTCGGCGAAAAAAGTTTTCAATCAAATCAAATAATTCCCCGCGGGAGCAATTTGACGGCGCGGGGTGCGACGGCGGCCGGCAGTGGCGCGCACTCTAGGGGACAGTAAATTACACTTAGCGCGTTCGTGGGGGCGGCCAGGGTATCAAAAGCGCGCGACACGGCCAGTTGGCCACCCCCACCCCCTATCCTCATTCGGCAATTGGTTTGACCCCGGGGCTGCTGTGCGAATATTTAATCATATGCTTGCACCATGCAAATTTGAGTAGATCATTTTCCCGGGATTTTTAGTATTAACATTGTCCAGGTCTCTTTGGGCCCTCTCGTAGGTTTATGTAGTTATTTAGTAGCATAATCATAAAAGATATCTTCTCAAATTCATTTTGATTATTTTAGATAATAATTTTATTCATGTAATAAAAATGAGATTAGAGGAAGGAAGAGTGAGAGAATGAGCAGATGGTCAGATTTTGGAAGTATTCAACTATTGAGAACTTTAGATTGTGCACCTTTTTGAAATCGTGGGTCAAAATTTCTTATTCTTGTTGATAGTAGTAGTTTGTGTATATATCAATAGGTGATAAATTTGTGAACGTAATTTGATGTATTAGAAGCTCCAGACTCCCCAATGCCCAATGGAGGACCTTCTGAGCAAGAGTCCAAAATCCATCAGTATCCATCGTATCAGTCCAAAATTTGTCTGGGTCAGGAACTGATACAGGAATCATAAGGAATCACCATTACTTACACCTATGGACAGGTCTATACCTCAATAATTTAACAGGGAGGGTCCACCACGAACATTGGTGGTGCTACTACAACAAATATTATGAAAATTGTGCACATTAGAACCACGACCACATTGAAAAGATTGTAATAGGAGTCTAAACTATATCAGAAAAGGAGGGGACCTAGGAGACTGTCGACTACCTATTATTAACTCAAAGGTTCAATTATTATTCATATTGCTGAAAAAAACAATCCGACCTCAACCTTAGATATTTTTCTAGATTAGACGATATGGTGGTATAAGTTCGTATCATGGATGGGGGCAGTTTGGTGTATTTAACACCCAGAAAGGCGCAAGGGCTCCAACAATCAGGTAGAAAATTTGATGGTGGTTATTGGTCAGGTTCATCATCACTGTTCCAGTTGCTACAGTCAAATAATAAACCAGTGATCAGAGTGCATTCGAATACCGATTACATGATTATCAAACCTTATACCGTAAAAGGGTATAGCCTAACATACAAAAACAAAGATACAGATTCTCCCCCATAACTTCCAACCCCTAACCTACAGAAATTCTTGCTACCCTAACCTCTAACACTTTCACAGGAATGATGTTAAACAATCACAGTCCACCAACTAGCACACCCTTGGAACCGTGCCGTGTAGTACCCTACATGAACGTACCGGCGCTAAGAGGTCTTTCTCTTCCCACCAGCGCGGTGGCCCTTTCTGCCTACGACCGCCTCACAGCTCTAGCACCATTTCCACCACCAACGGCAGCTGCTGCTACTGGCAGCACACCGTTCTCAGCCTTTGACTCAGCATTCATCTCAGCTGCGCATCAAGTAAGTTACATCTTCCCAAAACAAAACACAAAACTAAACATCTTATTTTCAGTATGCAGCTGCTGCAGTCTCCGTGGGAGGCGGTTCAGCCGCAGCAGCAGCAAGCATTATCTGCCACCCACAGTATCCACTCGGCCTTGCCGCCCTAGCGGCGGCACACAAAAATTCAAGCATCGCCGATCTGCGTCTCAAGGCGCGCAAACACGCTGAAGCGCTCGGCCTCACAGCCGCCCCACGTGAAAAATCATAAAAAATTTCAATTCATCCTCGTACCTTTTTAAGTCACTGCAAATATTTCAATCGGGGATGTCTTTCTATTTTTAAATTCCATTCATTTCAAACAACAAATTCTTAAGCAATTCTCAATCAAAATTTTGTGCCGGAACAAAAATAATGTATCAGAATAATTTCATCATTTTCTAGTCAAACTGAAAGAGAATCTAATAGAAACTTTATTAAAAGTCATCCCTAATTTTAATAATATGTACATAAATTACTAATCTATGAATTAATATTTCATATTTTACCGACAACGAGAGGGTTAATCAACAGAATATTTATTAAAGCGTGACAATTCTACGAACACTTTAATTGTACATTGACTATCTGTTTAACATAACTTTGCGGCATTCACAAGCATTATGCGATGATTATGATATTTGCTGCTGATTTGCATTGCGAATTGCAGGAATTGCGCATACGGAATCGTATGAAATTATTTGAGAAGCTTGCAACCCACTCGCAATCAAGCGCGAAACAACGCAACTTTTTAGTCGACTCAAAAGGTGCTAAGAAGGCCAACATTCAAGTAGTGCACCTACTTGTGATTAACTTTGTTATTTTAAAGAGTTTGTTGTTATGAATCATTTGTATTTCGACACTTCCACTCTCATTTTTTACTTTTACTTTTACATATTTCTGAAGATTTTTAAAGTTAAAACTGAAAAAAAAACGACTAAAAACAAACAAACAAAATTTTAAAATATAACCAATCAAATTATGAGATTGAACCTACAATTTGAGTAAACAGACTTCACTTTAACTTAAATTGAATGAATTAATGAAGTTGTGTTAACATTATAAACTGATTTTACAATTTAAAGATTTGTTAATCAATCATAAAGATTACCTCCTCAAACCTTGTAATTTCATGACGATTACTTTATCACCGTGTTTTATCCTTGATTAATACCGTAATAACCCCAAAATTGGTGGAAGTTGTTCAATATAAATCTAAAACACCCCCAAGAGCACCAGAAAATTGAATTTACGATCGGATTTTATGCGAACTTTATGACCATTTTCCTCATAACGACTACGTTTAAACCGTTGAAACTCGTCTAAACTCCATAATACTACAACATTGAGTCACTCCTCTAAAAATAGCGCAAGTATTTTTTTTTAATTCATCCTTAATTATTTAATTAAAAACCATAAAAACGCATACTGCAAATGAATACAGTATCGAAGAGAGAGAGAGAGAGAAAAACGCATTACAAACAAATGTTTCTTATTGTACATAAACTTCCTGAAACGAAAAACCCGTTAACATTATAAATGTATGATAATTGAACTAACAATAAGAATTAAAATACTTATAATGAGTGTAGCTGACATAATAAACACGATTAATTACGAATAAATTGATTTGACTATATGTCCTAATTTCAAATGATATTTTTTGGGATTTTTCTAGGAGATAAATGAATATCCCATTCATTTATCACCAACAAGAAAAAAATAGTCTAATCACATGTTCCTTATCATTTATATGAATTAGAGAAACTTTGTGGTTGTTTCGTGATGATGCACGTCGAAAGTGAGTTGGATGCATTGTGACAGTCTAGTTTTGGCGTTTTTGTCGCTGGTGGAAGAGACGGGTGAAAAATGACTGCATCGGGATGAATCAAAACATGCCGCCGCCAAACCACGGCCTGCATCTAGGACTGTCAGACGCAATTACGTGTCGCGCGCCCGGCGCTGATTGGATGTAATCTGATTAGTGGCTGCGCGTAAACGCAGTTTACAAACAAGGGGCGTACAACTTCCGAAAGCTGACTGTCGAAGGACGAAGTACGCACTTGGGTACACAAAAAGGGGGATAAGCCAGTTCGGTTGGGAATAAGGGGTACGTTATATGTATACTAAAGAATCGAGATTTTTTCGGGTTAATCAGAGATTCAGATAGTTTCATTGAACGTTTCTGTAAGTGTATAAACTTAAGTACATGAAAATAAATGAATGAGTGTAAATATAGATAGCGGTGGGTAGACCAATTTTGGGCCTGAATCAATGAGTTAGGTACTTTTGACCTGATTCCACGTGGTTACCATGATCACACGCCTCCAAAAAGTTCGACATGACTGTCCTAGGGAGTCTGAGGAATTCCTGCCTCTATTCTATTTTCTGCATATTTCTACATTCTGTGTCCTGGTATGCTTTAGGAAGTTCGTTCTGACTGTATATAAGTGGGTATAGATGTTCCTGAGTCTACAAAGTTACTGGAAACCTAATCTATGCCAGTTCTAAAGTACATGGTGAAATTGTGATACCCCAAGAAGTGACCGTGGCAGGGAACTTAACCTGACATTTCGGATATTTCTAGATATTAGAACTTTATACTGATATGATTTAAGGAGTGTGTTCTAACCAAGGTCCATTGCAAATATGCCTGTTAATAGCTATCACCACATTACAAACTTGTAAGTACAGATGGTTCTGCGTTTACGGAATTATAGGAAATATACTCTGCTTTTTTTGGTCTCTGATTTTTTAATGCCACATTCTAACATAACCTAAAGAACTTAAAGGTATGAGAGAACAAATTGAGAATGTGGAAGTTTCCAAAGAATGATTAGAGGACCGTAGATATAATTAGTGGTGGCGCACAGACATAGTGTTGGGGGATCGATGAGTTAAAACCTTTTACCTAACCTCTGCTGTTGTTACCAAGATCGGTACATGATAATACATTATTTGCCTAACGATTCACCGCCAAAAAACATAGAAATTGGAACCTAACCATAAACTATAAACGATGTCATATAAGTTACCTTAGTCAGACACCAGGAGGAGGTTTAAACCTTGAAATGAAAGTAGTCCAGGTTAGGTTATGCTAGATTAGATGAGACTTAATTGCAAAAGAAATGGAATATATTATGGTCAGCCTAGTTTAGGGAGAACAAAACCCTTTTAGCTAATCTATATGTTTATTACCAGGATCAGGACATGGTAATACCTTGTTGACCCATCGAATCACCACCCAAAAACATACAAATTTGAACCTAAAAGAACCAATGGTACCTACCTTGGGAACATTAGTGATCGACGAGTGGGCAATGATGAGTTTGTGCGTTACACAGTAGTAACTTAACAATGAAAATGGGTTAAACCGTACTTCAAATGTCTAATTCCCATGTAATTTTCTAGGAAACATACTAGAGGAGCATCAAACTTCCATTAGTATCTGCTGGCTTCTCAAGTTTTCAGAAGAAAATGAAAGAATCACTTGAAAGTTTCACAGTTCACACTTTTGAAACCCTAAACCCATTCTCCCAAAATTTAAGATAGAACACGTTTATACATTATTGTAACGCTTTACCAACATATCAGATTTTTTCAAAGATCAACAATCTAGGGTGGTAGATCTACACCAGCATACAGCTAATTGATACGATCGATCGTAAACGATGTCCTAATCGTAATTTATTGCCAATTACGTGAAAACTAAGTGCGTCCACTCCGTGGCGGCATTCACAGCCGCCCTTGCCCCCGGTGTCACTAAATTCTAATCGAATTCGAATTCTCGGAGGCGCTCGCGTCGAGAAAGTGGCCGGCTGCATGCCTATGTAGATAGATGTATGTATGAGTGTGTATGTGACACACCAATCGCGCACGCAATTGGCATCTCGTAAATCCCGGGGAAAATCTCCGCATTCCTTGCGTGAAGATAATTGGAATTTATGCGCCTTTTAAAAATGCGCTTCTAACGTATTCCAACTATCCAACAAGTCCAGCATGAAGACCAATAACACAGATAAGTCAATTGATAGATTCATCTACTAAATCAACCAAAAATGATGATACGAACAATGGCAATACGCGGAGGTCCGGTAGAGTCGTCTAGCGACTGGATTTGAGAGATTGTCTGATATTAGAATGGAAATAGAAAGAAAATGAAAGATTGAAGATGGAAGATTATGAGATAAGTGGAGGATCTAATGAGGAAAGGATCTACCGCCAAGGGACCAAGATCAATCATAGGATATTTGATCTTCAGATTGTCTTGGGTATAGTTTTTTTTGGTACAAGATTCATTAAATTTTTGTCATAGCTTTGGAAGAAGAAGGTAAAGAGTTTTCGTATAAATTAGCTTAGCCACATACCAGGAGGAGGTTTAAACCTTGATAAACCAAGCCAGATTAAGTTAAACTACCAAAAATGAAAGTATTCCAGATTAGGCTATGTTAGATTAGATGAGACTTCATTGCTTCAGATGGAATATATAGACAGACTATGTTAGGGAGAAGTATGCACACACAATACAATAGGTCGCGATGGCCCTGGTGTGAAGAATGGTGAAGAGTTTTCAATTCAGGTCCGTTCTTGGACTAGAATAACTAAGGCCTGACTATTTATAGTCAAGGGGTTTGTAGCGAACTGGTAACGCATAAGCGTTGTAACGCATAGTCCTGGGTTCAAACCCCAATGTCGGTATAAAATAAGATTTCACACTCCCTGCAATCTGTCTCCGTAAAACACATGCTAACAATCAGCATGGCGAAACCGGATCAAATGGGTGAAAGGTAACAGCTCTATGTTCCAAATAGGAATGATGAGAACCATTAGATTCAGTCATCCCTGAGGTAAAATACGTAAGTGAAACTAGCAACACCTAATCACTCAACTAGTCCGCCCCTTAATTAAGTTGAACAAAACAATTACAGAGTCATAGACCCTTATTTTCATGTTGTATCAACAGCAATTGTAATAACTTGCAATATGTAAAAAGTAATGTAAATAAAATAGAGCATCGTTTCTGCTTACAGCAATAAAAATATAAATTATAACTCTCTGTCCATAGCCAGTAAGTATAAACAATAAACAACGACAATAACTTTGAGAAGCTTTAAAGCCCAATCATTGTCATATGAATAAACGTCTATCGTATGAGAAAAATATTCGGAATACCTTTTATACTCTTGGTTGGCTATATCCGAGCGTACTTTATACGCCGTCCATCGCATACACCTAGGAGATAATCGTAAATATAAAAACTAATTTCAAGCCGGCGGCCAGCGCGTCAGACACGGGCTATCGTCGCGGATATTATTATTGTCACGGGCGCTTGGTGGTATGGTGCAAAAGGCGAAAAAGAGAGACCACGGCGAAATGCCCCCAAGGCGACGCAAGGCAAAAAGCGAATGCCCACGACAACGCAGCAGACGAGCGCACTCGCACATATTATACATATATAAATAGAAAACGATAAAATTGTATTTTATTGCAAATCGCGCACCGCGCGCCGAGAATGCGAAGTCAATTCGTAAGACAAGAGAGTAAAATACAGGTACGGATTAAGGACATTCCCAAGTGAGGCTGGATTTCGTTTAACCTAAATTGATAGAAAAACTTTGATGGGAACACAAATGTGTCCCAAGGAATGCAACAAGTTTGTGATATTTTGTTGTTAAGAGAACACCTGGGCAATTCAACGAATTTGATACGTTTGATTTTACATCCCAATCATGCAGATCCGGAGGACGCTGAACATGCGCTACGCAGTTGCTGTCTGCGTTTGAGGTTATTCTTTCGGCTGAGGTGGTTTGCGTACGGTCGGGTGGGGCGCGAGCGTTTAGCGTCTTACTTGCACCTTTGTGCGACCGGATGGCTGTAGTGGTACACCTGGTGAACCGCTGCGACATACCAGCGAGAGATGGTGAGGCCGTTCGGGGGGCCTTCGAGCTTTCAAACCAGGGACGTGGAAACTATTTTAGTGTTTCAATTGGTAACACCTTGGAAATATCTAAGAAGGTGGACAAGGATAATTACGTTATAGTGGATAATTCTAAAAGGGAATGCATAATATGTGTACTAGCATATCGCGCAACTGCGGTCTCTGAGATGTGCCTCAAGTTATTTAATAGGCACGTCTATTGGTATATGAGATATGTTGGTGAAGGAAACCATAATCTATTAATATAATTTTAATTGTTATTAATAATAACCAAAAATATTTTCCAAAGTGCATTGAGATGATGTGACTCAGAAATTCATACTGTAGGGTAGTCTTTAAAAGAGGCCAATAACGGTGTCACTAAGCAGTCTATTAAACATATCAAATGACTATCTCTAGACGGTCTATAGAAAAATCACTCAACATGGTCTATTAGTGTGTATACACCTTGAAACGTGTGTGAGGTTATTTAAAAGTCATGTCAATTGGTTTATGCTCTAAGTGTGGTCTTGTAGCAAGACTAAAAATCATTGGTCTATGGTCTCCCGAATGGTATGTGAGACATCAAGCAATGTGAGACAGGCATCAAGCATCTCCAGACTTTCTATAGAAAAATCACACAAAAAGGTCTGGTGCGCACCAGCCTTAAGCAGTCCTTGAAAAATAGTCCATACTAAAATTGTTTTGAAGTATAGTTTAAACCTCATCAAAGGGTAACAAAACTGAAGTCTGTGAACCAAGCGTAAGTCATAAAATCCTCTACTTGTACTCTTAATCTATGATAATCTACGACGGTCATGTCATGCTGTCACCTAGTTGGAACCAGTCCAATCCAAACCCTAATACACGCCAATACTTGGGTTAGCAGGGTAGAGGTACCAAATAATATAGAACTATACCTAGGAAGCGTCAGGTTAATACTTTAACATAGAATTGCTAACCGAATTCTGACCTAATTGTAAGTTTGGTCAGACCTACCTTCAGTTAATAGACCTTTTATCATTTACTTGCTTGACTTCATTGACTTGCTGCCACTTATCCAGAATCAACAAAATTTTAACCCAGACAAAGGATAGTACATTAAATAAATGTTGATTTAGTCTACCCCAACATAGACTTCAAATAGAAAAGTAGATATAAATATGTTTCGCCGTCCCTGGTTAAAGTAATAAACAGAAAGAGATAGGAAGAAGTCGCACGCAAGCAAGGCTTACCTTCGAGCTCATTCCTCAGTCATTCTTCGACCGCCGTACGAGTGGCGTTCACACTCCGGCGCGCCGGGCACACCATCGAAGCCCAAGGAATACCAATACCGTTACAAAAACCACAAGTCGCTAAACAAGCAACAATTAAACAGTGCACCAATAAGAGTTTCACCACCAACGTACACAAAATACCATATGTGATGTGCAACCATCTAATGCCAGTGCCACGTCCGAAAAGTTGACTTAGGTCACCTCGAGCCACAACCAGCTCCGAGCACACCTGTACCAATCCAAAAAACATGCATAACAATAGGTCATCAATGTGTGATGGTGTTAATATCGAATGCAATCCAAACGTGTGATGCTGGTACACCGCGAGCCAAGTGTCAAGTGGCCAAAGTCATGGATGTGCTGACGATGCCCTCCTTCCAGCGTAAATTCCACAAATGACGATTGTAAGTACCGAAAATGGTTACTACAAAAGTTTGGGTGTGCATAATTTTCGAAGGCAAAAGTTGGGCAAATGATTAAACAAATGGAATATGAAAAAGTTTAAGATTAGACTGTATGAGATGTTAGGTTAGAGGAACGTCAATTGGTCGTCGACCTGCGCGCCGCGTTGGGCTTCATTGGTGAAGATGGTGAGGCAGAAGGAATGAAACAGAGGTGACTCGTTCATAGACGGTCGACTCGGTTCCAACATTTCAACTCTAATATAAGAAATATAACAGATCTTTCAGATTTCAAAGGGAGAAATTACTAAGAAATTTTCTTAAAAATCGTTTGGCTGTAGTGAATCACTGGTGCTCAATTGTCTACTTCATGAAAGTCCCAAATGAATTATATACATATGAATTCCATTTTCGTTTTAACCCATCATCTCATTGTCTTCAGTAAATAATTAGGAAAAGGTAACTTAATAAAATGAGTTGTAGTGAGAATGTCAAAGGTTTTTAGTTAAGACAACTTAGTTGGTTGATTGAGGAAGTAATACATTAAATTTGAAGACGTGAAGGTGTCAAAAGAAGTTTGCAAACTATCCAGTGGGATGACAGTTAAAGCTCTAAGACTTCAGGTTAGGAAAGTTATTTCAGCTTCGAAGACTCCTTGTAGGTGCAGTTTTGAAATATGTTTCAATGGGATCCAAAGTTGAATGAAAGTTGAACAGGTGAAATCGAAAATAAATCAAGATTCAATACAAGGCACGTTTTTGATAAAATAATGCTCAGACGCATACGTCCCAGGCCTCATATCCTGGCGTTAATTTCGAAACGCGTTATATAATTACATAATTACAATAATTCGACAATCTTGACGCTGATATTAGCCCAGTCTCCTGCACAGCCGCAGGCTTCCTGGCATCAGAGCCAGGGAAAAGACTGTGGATGGCCCAAAAGCACCCGGAGCATCGATGTGCGATGGGTAAAGTGCGCTCATATAGCGCCGATCCCAGTCCAACCAAGTTGGTTCAGCCAAACACGGACGCAATCTCGAAAAGTGCTCCAAGCACTCTGAGTTGCTTCTTCGGACATACCACGCGATAAACGCCCATATCATCCGCGAGGCGCGCACGCGAAGAATAAATGTGAGGTATGCATGCGAGGATTCCCGCTCGGAATAAATATTCGTCTATAAAATCCTTGTTGTTGCTGATAGAATTTTGAAAGCTTAGTTTCCAAGCCATCAAACCGCCTAATTGGCCCTAAGCTTGCCTCTTGCGATGTGCGCTTAAATTAAGACTGGCATGCTCAATCGTCGTGAAAAGTCGTAAAACTGAATTTTTTTTTTGGGAAAATGTACTCGGAATTGTCTGCGTTCGTTCTGCGTGCGAAGAATGCGAGCGCCGGCCAACGAACTCATGAATTATTCACACATGCACAGATTCGCCGCGCGACGATGATGATTCGTTGACCAATTAAACGATTAAGGCGCCTTAATCTGATTGCATCTTGCGTGGCGGCCGCTGTGCGACGCGCACGGGGAGCAAATCTGGCGCATCCGTTGTGCTGCTCAACAATTTGTCCTCATTAATACCAATATTTAGATGCATTAATTTAAGGTTGTTCTTCACCAAGGTTGCATTTCAATTTTTAACAGCGACATCTAGTTATCGTTTTAGACATTTTTTAATTCTGATTATACTTACAATTAGAAGAAGTTGTATAGTGAGAGCGGTGAAATTGAAGAAGTACTGATCAGAAATGGTAGATTTAGTGATAAGGTAATAATCCGCTTTGGGATAAGCTAGACTTAACCTAGTAACGGTGGAACTAACTTAGTTTTAATTAAGCTCTAATATATCAAAGTGACTCAATCGTCAGCAAGTTGATATACCCTATAAATGTTACCAGATCTCTTTGAAAGATCAAATTCCTCCACCGTTTGGAAACTAATTATCCAGACTGATATAACCAAACTTGATATGTGGTATGAAGTATAATTGGACATATTGTCCTATAAAAGTCCTCAAAAACGAATAATCACCGCGCGGCCCGCGGAACATTCAAAGCCCAATAGGGACCCCCAATCGTATCGCCATAATTAACGGTTTATGAAGATATCACACAGATACAGGATGTCTCTGTGACATTTTCGAAACTTGCATTTGGCATGAAGTAGAAATATCAATCCTCCCAACTTTACTTGATCTATTTAAACTTACGTAGTCCTTAGACGTTAACCCTGTAACAATATTTACCAAAACCGATTAAATTAGACAGAAAGTGTCTACATGCATAGGGCGAATAATAACCTCAATAAATTGAAAAAAGCCACTGAAGTTGCATGGGAACTCTTGAACCAGAAAATTGGAAATGAAATTAACATGTAATAATTTCAAAAAATCTGTCCTAGAATATTACATATAGGTCTAGGTACCAATTGAAATGTGGTCTGATAGTATATGTTTTCAAATGAACCACCACGTTTGATGTTTTATGCCAATGAGGTTCCCTATAAACTGTCTTTAGTGTTCAGAAACTTATACACAAATCTCCAAAAATTTGTAACACTATCTTAAATTGTCATTGCTAGATTTCTAAGAATATCTCTAGATGGCAAAAACAAGACTAACAGATAGCTTCAAATTCCCTGACTTATTCCACGAACAATGCCCTCAGTGAGGACAATGCCATAGCATTAGAAACGAGTTCTATTGCAGACCACCTGCCCCCTGGTGGACATCTTAACAATTCATGTCGTACATTATGCTGTTATAACCATACCACCATATCTTTTTGTATCGTTTCCTACCAAATTGAAAAAAAAACATTGTATTATGAAAACCATCACGTAGTAACGTTTTATTTCGTTGGCAATCGCAACCAGCAGCGTTTGTCATTGATTCCCACCCATCCAGCCAGCCATATTCCAAGATTGCCGCGGCGCTGCTTAAATAAATACATGAGATATGAGTCAATTTGTCACGGCCGGCGACCGGCGGCGCACGAAATAAATAAATTCCCCATCTTAATGGACGCATTTTCTCGCCGCATGACGCCGCCCCAGGTTGCTCATCGCACCGCGCATTTTTGTCCCGGTGCACCTCTCGAGCGACGAGCACACCGATACCACCGATTATCCTGCAGTGCCGCGCGCTTCGAAATTTATTTCGTGGCCGGCACGCCGCGCCGAGATGCACGCTCGCTATTTAATTGAACGTTTTCAAGAAACGTACAAAATTCAATTTTCCTCGACCCATCGACCAAGCACTGCTCACTCTGTGAAGGACAGTGCCCGGTGGTCGCCGGCCGTTCTTTAAACGGCCGATTATGACGCCTGGGAGTGTAGACGTTAATTCACCGGCGATTCGCAATTTGCAGGAAACCGTGGCTCGATGCACAAACGCGATGTTTGCGATGTATTTATTGTTGCATTATAGCGGCAAAGCATGATGCAGGCGCAGACTGGCGGCTGGTTAGCTTGCAGCAGCCGAAAGGGATATAAAACGACGCTGCGGCGACTTTCACATTCGATGTGCTATTGAAAGGCGACTGCCTGGCGTCCTGCTTCCATTCGATGCTGTTTTGCAGAGGCGGGCGGTTGCACATACTGCATACCATTCGTTTTTATGCTAAATATAGTTAATTTCATGTTTTGCTATTAGCTAGTTCGTTATTTCATATGCGAACTATAGTTATCACTATGTAGTATATTGTGACACTCTTAATGATATCAAAGTGCTTTGGAAATATAACTAAAATAAATTATTCATTATGAGAATTACACATTTTATAGGTAGTCATTTGCTGGGAAAGTCATATTCTCTGAAAATAACGACCTTTGAAATTCGAAGTACCAGGTCGGGTTCCCAGGGTCTCCGTGGCACAGTTGGTAGCGCGTTGGGCCGGTATCCCAAAGGTAGTCGGTTCAAACCCGATCGGGAACTTCAAATTTTCTCTTTCCTTGTTAAGAAATTTCAATTTCAATTAATTAATTTCTTTGTAGATTCATTAATTGTGCTAAATGATTACATGTTCTTCTTTGATATGTCAATGCTAGCTAATCTGGGGTCGTTCAAATAAGACTGTATGATAGTAGTTGTATGAATAAGTTAGGAAAAAATCATACAAATACTAATCATAATAGTTTCTTACTCCTGGTGCACTTAGAAATATTATGGAAGGGAAGAAGGAGGTGACAGTGGTTTGCAAACTCTAACTTAATAAGCCATTCAAAGCTGTCTAAGTAAACGCATCATGGTGTTCCTACATGGAATTAGCCAAGGTAACCAAAGTTTAACCATATATGATCTACATTTTTAAACCATAGGCCCTATTCTTGGCCATTCTTAGTTCATTCATTGTAACCTAAGACTGTAACACTATAACAGTGTTTCTCCAAGCATATACCTGCGATATCGAAAGTATCAAAACTATATACAAGTATCGAAGGAAATTATCGATACCAAACTATGGAATGAAAACATCGATATCAAACTATCGAATGAAAGTATCGATTCTTATCATTTCCAGAATCGCCCCTGGCGCCATCTACTAATTGTATCTGAACATGCCCGGAATATTTAATAGTATCAAACTGAAGCATGGAGACATATCAATACTAATACTTCTTGACACATCCATCGATATCTCAATGTTCACTTTACAATAGAGTAAACAAATGAGATTTTTACCAAACAAATGGCACCAAAGTGTCAATATATCGAAACAGCAACATCTGATATCGAAACGAAATGTAACAATCACTAAAATCAACTTCTTAGATAGGAAATGGAGCAAAATGTGAAAGGTTTATACCTAACTGGATACCAATTTTATTTTCATAGTTTGATATTAGACAACCCCTTACATACTTAACATATAACGAGTTACTCCACATGCAAAGTTTCAAAACTTTGCAGATGTTGTAACTGTTCCTATACGACGACACATTAATCATGAACTATTCTACATCAATTTCAACCATTTTACATCGCCTCTCGCCGCATTTCCATCAATTGCTTGCAGTTATCCATGTCAATAGGCGGCCCAACGACAGTCGCCTCATTTTTTCGCTCAAAACTCGCTGCCCCAACGTCCACGCCACGCCGTAGAAATGTTTCGATTACATTTCGCACGGTATGCAACGCCAACATTTTATTATCCTGCTGTCTGTCGTCGTCGTCGAAGCGAACCAGACGCCCAACAACGTCTCGCAGTCTGCACGGATATTGTAACCTAAGGCAAATGCAAATTTTGTGCATGTACGCGTACGCCCGATGCAACTAGCCATGTTGTCGTGCGGACAATAACGCTAACAAGGTGAATGCACAACAAAACTTCGGCGCGGAAAAGCAGCTCGCTCGTGCGCGCATATTTGTCATTTCTTCCCAATGCGCGCTTAGCCTCCTAGCATTTGCATTGCGACGCGAAATATTGTGTTCTACTTAAAATGAAAGTTTCTTTGTTGTGCATGCCATGCCATGTGATGGCAATGATCGAGGCGCCATAATTGCGCAAGATTATGCTCGTAAAACTGGTTTTAATTTCGATGTTTCGCGGCGATTTTGCTGACTGAAATCACGATGTTTATTTTTTGATAAATTTTTGTATTTGTGCAAGAATTTGCTTTATGGCATTAATTAAACATTCATTTTCGAAGAGAAATTTTATGAGCGCTGATATCTTGATGGAATTTCAAATTAAAGTTGGAACTGATTCGTTTTAATGAGCTTTGTTTTTTTACAATTTTTCTCTTTTCTTAATAACCTATGTTTTTCTTAATAGCCTACTGAATCGTTTTACAACAAATATATTCAGTGATTTTTTTCTCTGTAATCTGAGCCTTTAGCAAAATTGCATTAGTTCTGGAATAATTGTCTTTTTTTGTATTTAGGAAAAGAGAACGTTTGGAATGAAGGTACCGTTCAATATTGGTATATCTTGTACTTTTAACTTGCATCACTCTTGGGTTATTAGAAATTGGAAAGAATTTCCAACTTCTATTTCAGTTTTTAGTAGTAGTTCCTTTCTATATATGTTAATTTTGAAATGTTTGGTCCTTCTATAACTTTTTTTAAAATAATTTCTCATTACTTTCGTATTTTGCACCAATATTTATTCAGCCATTTGCTCTTCCTCGTTAGTGACGAAATCTAGGTGGATTTCACCCTTGAGTCTTGTCTGAGAAGAAAAAAACTAGAATTATCTTTAACTTGAATCCTCTTTAGTAGTAGTTCCTTTGAAGGACCTTAACGTCAGATCTAGAATATCTTGTTTCGATATTTGCGTGTCCTCGAATTGCTATCCTAGTCTCGAATTAGTTGTAGATTCTTCTATCGTAATATTTAAATATTTCACCCTTTCTGTCCAGCAACATTTCTTTAGTCGCTGCGCTGTTCGCATAGGAAGCACAATATTACTCTCTCTTTTTCGGATCAGCTCTTTGACGAACCAAGGGACTCCTTTTCTTATCTTCGAATTTTCTTCCCTAGTAGTATATATTTGAGACCTTTATTGGCATTCTAATTCCATTTCATTCTCTAGTAGTAATTCTCCAACCAGTAGTAGTTCCTTAAAGACCTAAGAGAATCCTGTGTACATTTTGAAATCGATTACTCCTATTTTAATTTTCTTGATATCTCTCAAATCATTTGCAACCAAAACTTCCAATATATATTATATTGAATTTGGCAATTTAGTCTGAATTTTGATTAATTTTTAAGAGCAAGTACTTAGTAATGATTTTTCCTAACTCATTCACACAACTACTATCATACAGACTTGTTTCAACGACACAATTAATGAATTTACAAAGAAATTAATTAATTGAAAAATCATTACTAAGTACTTGCTCTCAACTATAATTCAAACTTCACACTTAATTGCCAAATTCAATATAACATATATTCTCAAAGTCAGCCAAGACATCGCGGTAAAAGGAAAGAGTTAATTCGAAATACCAGGTCGGGTTCCCGGGACCTCCGTGACGCAGTTGGCAGCGCGTTGGGCCGGTATCCCAAAGGTCGTCGGTTCAAACCCGGTCGGGGGCTTCAAAGTTTCTCTTTCCCTGTTAAATTTCAATTTCAAACAAGTCTGTATGACAGTAGTTGTGTAACTGAGTTAGGGAAAATCATTACTAAGTACTTGTTCTCAAATACAAAACTTCAAAGTTTTGACTACTTCATTCACAAATTCAAGCAATCTTCCACTAAAGAACCGTGATAGAAGCAAATATGCCGTGTCTGATTCCTTTTCTTTTTGCATCTTTATTTCCAAAAAGGAAACAAGTCAAAATATCAAACAACTCGACCTAATCGAGCGCATTAAATTAACACACACTATAATTACGTTTTATCGCTGAAACCGCAGGTAGAACAACATTCGACGTTCGACGCTCGCACCTGGTGGAGCCGATTGTCGGCGCTGATAAAACCACGCTCGACGTCGAATTAAAGCCCTCGTAATAATAAACTTATAAAGCTGCGCGTATTTCGTACGCGAGGAATTTAGAAGAATGCTGCGAGACCGCTGTAATTACACTAATTCACCAAACTGCTTAAAATACGTGTTTATGCGTGGATATATTTACTTATCGCGTTTATTAAATCGGATCGTAATCGTTGCAACTGGCGGCCCCGAAAATGATGAACGGCAGACAGCTGAATGAACGCAAGCTCGCTCTATGACTACGCCTTGAACAATTTGATTTTATGTGATGTTTGATGCGATTTATGCCTTGATTTTTCAACCAGAGGACGCATCGAACTTATTCAGATCCCAAACCTTGATAGTTTTCTTCCCCAGGGGAGAATATTTATATGTTTTATATATTTAAAGGTAATTCAAGTTTTTTTTTTCTTCTTCTCAGACAAGTAAGACTCAAGAGAGAAATCCAGCTAGATTTCGTCACTAATTGATTAATGAAGCGTTGTAAATTTATTAATTATACGTTTGCCACCGTGCTACCAACGCGCTCGATAATTAATTGCAGCGCGACCGTGCAGCAGTGACGGTGTGTTGTTCATCAATGCGATGCCATCATCATCATCAGCACCGTCGCCGTCTTCGGCGATGGGTTCTACGTTTTATTCGTTTCCAATCGCCGCTTGTTATTGCAGAGGCACCACCCCGTGATTACGCTTTATTGCTTCCGGCTTTCGACTCGAAGAGAGGCTGGGACTTTAGGATCTCCTGGTCTTGGTCTTCTAGCTAAATTGTTTCTTATAAACCTTAGTTTAAGATGAAACATATTTTATTTCGTTGAAACCAGGTCTTTCTTTAGGTTGAAATGCCAATGTCTTCAATAGTTACCTTGTTAACTATTCCAAACGATCCTAGTACTTCGTTTGTACTTCATTTGACCCTTTGGTTACACTATTTATCTTACACTATTTAACTCGGTGTTTTTATTAGTTCGTTCTAAGTTCCAAGGAACTCTCATAGTAGTTCTGGGGATGTCATATTTTGTTTTATTGACATCAACTCTATCTGTAGATCTCCCATGCCAGTGCCTTTCCTTATTAACATTTTCTTTTGTATCCGTAACTTTACAGTAGTTATCTTACCAGATAAATAAGATACTTTATCCCGTTCCGATTTTTTTTCTTTGTAAATTTGGGAATAGAGAACACAGTTTCTGTGAAGTCCCAAAAGACACTTATGTTCGTTCTGGGATAACATAGATTATTTTGTAGATATCCGTTCACTTTTTGAACTTCCAAGTCAGTGACTTTAATAGTTTCTTATTAACGATATCATTTGACCCTTTGGAGCAGTTATTGTCTTATCAGATCAATAAGATTATCAATCCCGTTCTGGAATATTTTGTTTCATTTTCAAAACTGGGAACCGAGTCCCTTTAGTAGTTCCTGTAATGTATCAAGGGCCACTTATGTTATTTCTGGAATATCATATTTTAAAAAACAATGTCTCTTTACTAGACCCTGAACCCCAGAATCCCAGAACCCATGTCAGTTCTGGGATATTTGAAGTTGTAGACACCGCTCTTGGATAATTTCTTTTTGAAATACCCAAGGAATTCTTATACTTGTATCTCCTTTGAAGATCCAATTAAAGTCCATCTGACTCTCTACACTTATAAGGCCATTCATTGCCTCTCTCGGCCTTTGTCACAGCGAATAGCCCTGTTTAACTTTTCTTTTTGATCCACGGCTTTTCGAATTCTGAAATATTGAATGTTCCTCTTATCAATCAGTCTTCTTATATAATTCCTGGACAATTCCTATAGTACTAAATCATATCCTTCTTCTATCATATCTTCCTTTTATCCGCCACAGTCACTAAATTTGCTAAAGCTCATTGATCATCGATGAAAGGTTGGCATTATTTTACTTAACCTCAATTTGTCTTCCCATGCATTGATGGTACTCATACTGTTATGACCACACTGCATCTCATTTAAGTTGTTATGGAATTAAGTCTGACTCCGCAAACTTACAATTATATTTCGATGAGTTATGTTTAGCAAAATTAGACAAAGCTTCCATAATCATAAAATGGCCGCAGGGCCGTTAGAATTAATAGCGTTACAAGGCAGCCTCATCGAAGACTAAGGGGAAAGGCATCGAAATGCCATCAGAGAGAAAGATTAAGCTCGCCTCTCCTTCGCCGGCTTGGCGCGCTTGGCCCGATAATGTATGACACTAATATACATTCGTAATCGTGCAAATTCCATGTCCTGCGACGGCGACGGCCGACGCGCTCACGTCCGCGAAAAAATAAGCACAGTTACTTCGCATTCACCGCCATCGCAAATCCGACGGCGATGCGTTCGCTCACGTTCATAAATCTAATCGATTCCGCGTTCGGTAACGGACAAACATTTGTTCGCCAGCCTCCAAACAACGGCGGTTTTCTATTATCCTCCGATAATCAAAGGTTATGAGGGATAAGGTTATGTTTCAAATAAGGTTATGTTTACAGTTGAACTTTAGGCAACTGCGCAGTTGAATGCACAGATGAAATTTATCACCACGTTCGGAATAGGAAGGCAAATATTTCTTTCCTCCACTGCAACACTTTGGAAAAGAGAGATTTTACTGACAAACACTAGCATTTTCCTTGAAAACCTTATGCTATGTATTCGCGGAAAAACCGACGCTAATTCCATGCGGCGCTGAAGCAATCTGCGGCATTGCGCTTTAATTACGACCAATTAACAAAATTGGTTCGCATTAATTCCAGAGTATTTCTGTGGACAGTATTGTAGGAAACTACAACGGTTTTTCATTAAAGATTTTCTACATATTTCTAATGAAAAACACTTGGCGTTGTCATACTTACACCGATTAATTACAATTAATTCTCGTCGCTTTAACGCGAAAAAAGAACGGTTGCTTTTATATCTAAACGAATGGCATCTTAATGATGTTGTAATAGAACAAATGAAAAACTGCGGAACTGTTCTTAAGTCCTAAGATGGTCTTAAGAAGCTTCTGAGGATATATCTCTAAATTTGCATATTTGCAGGTAACGTAAAAAGATGAACAACAGTCTTCTTGATCGTCTCTCGCCACGTCCAGCATGTCCACTAGTACGACTTGGTCGTGCCACTCCAATGCTGGACAGTCAACAACCCTCTAGTTCCGGATCCCAGAATGAAGATGTAGAAGACTACTACATGCACAATCTGGATCAACGTAATCTGGAATTATATACGCGGAAAATCAATGACCGCTTCTACGACTACAAGGAAACCTCCTTCCAAGGGACCAATCCTCCTACTACCGGAATTGCTGGTAGTGAGACCAGGTCCACTTGTGGGAAGAACTACTATCAACCGAATGCTGCCAGTCCATTAACGTCCCTCACCCTGAGTGCAGGTCTCACGTATTGGGAGGGCTGTAAGAGCGTTCAGAGCTCGGACTCTAGTCAGGAATGCGCCAAGTTTTTCGACGCACGATTACTTCATACTGGCGGTAAACCCAAGAAGCATATCTTCACTCCTAATGGAAAGACCAAAGGAGGTGCTAACAAAGACAGTGACTACCTAATGGACACATTTTTAAAACTGGGTAAGAACAGTCCCAACATGGACCAAGGATATCACACTCTAGTAACCCCAAGTCCGGGGTGTTCCACTCCAAATATATGGGATCGTTGTGAAACTACCCAGTTATATCGTGGCAAGTCGCGGTTCACACGGAACAATTCATTTGATCGTCTTCAAGACGAGTTAGTGATGCGTATCTTCTCGATGCTGAACAGCTATGAGTTATCAGTGTGTGCGCGTGTATGTCGGAGATTTGATAGACTCGTGTGGAAGCCTGAATTATGGCGGACTATAACGCTGGCTGGGGAGAATCTAAGTGGGGATCGTGCTATACGTGCTGTGCTTCGACAGTTGTGTGGACAGGGAACAACTGGGGCATGTACGCAAGTTGAAAGGGTGCATATTACAGACGGGGCGAAGATTACTGACAAGGGAGTGGTTCTTCTAGCTAGGAGGTGTCCAGAGATTACCCATTTGCAAATTACCCAGACTACTGGTGTCACGAATGCTTCCCTGAATGAGATTGTTAACCGATGTGGGAACTTGCAACATTTGGATGTTACTGGTAAGTTCCGAACAAAGGTAATGTGGAGAAGTCTTAGTGATGAATTTCAATTTTTAGGTTGTGTCCAAGTGACTTGTTTGATCAATATGATGGGTCCAGATCCCCCGAAACGTTTACAACTACAGTACCTCGACCTCACGGACTGTGCTACTCTTCAGGATAATGGGTTAAGGATTATTGTTCGGAATTGTCCATTATTGGCTTATTTGTATCTTAGAAGATGTACCAATATAACAGGTGAATTTCTTACACTGCTAGTATAGGATATAAGAACTTTTGAGGGTAATACCGCTATTACCCTCAAAAGTTCTTGTTCCTCCCTTCTAATTCTTTAAGAGGTGTTCTTCAGGGAACTGTCTGTTCTGCTTTATTGATAAAACATGCAAATCAATGGGCCGCCCAAAGTTATTGAGCACTCACAATGCTCGTTTGTTCCGTTATAGTTGTTCTTGCATTGTCCATATATTCCCTTTTCCCATTGTTCTCATTTTGTTAAGAAATCCAAAAAATGAGCCAGATCCCATTTCGGTAATGAAGATATCAACCCAGCACCCACTTTTGAAACATTCTATACAATGGGAGGGGGATCGACAAACTATAACCAGCGGTACACCGATTGACCCAATTGCTAATTTCATATAACCCACGTTTGTGTTTATGGAAGCCCCCTCCCTCGGCGACGTTGCATGTGGGATCCCCATTACTGACAAGCGCTTCCCCTTACGAGAACACAGCCTTTTTGGCTGTGTTCTGTGTACAGTTGTTCTTTCTTTGCCCAAACTAGTCGAGTTTCTCCAATTTCATTTGTCCCTAGTATATTCATTTTCATCTTATTATGAAATGATGGAAGGGCGGAAAAAAATGAATGACACTTCTGAAGAGAAGATCTCTGTCCCAATCCCAAAATCCCAGCCTAGGATGCACTTTAATACCTTTCCCTACACTCACTCCTCTAAAACTACTCCTAGTTAGTAATTTGTTAACACGCACTTCATTTTTTTTTATTAGATGCTGGTCTTAAATTTGTCCCATCATTTTGTGCTGGTCTGCGGGAACTCTCCGTAAGTGACTGCACCAACATCACCGACTTTGGCCTCTATGAGCTAGCCAAGTTAGGAGCAACCCTGCGTTATCTCAGCGTAGCCAAGTGCGATCAAGTAAGCGACGCAGGTCTGAAGGTAATAGCCCGACGTTGCTACAAGCTACGTTACCTGAACGTACGAGGTTGTGAAGCCGTGTCCGACGACGCTATAACCGTACTCGCCCGTTCTTGCACCCGATTACGAGCCCTCGACATTGGCAAATGCGACGTAAGTGACGCCGGTCTACGAGCACTTGCAGAAAGCTGCCCCAACCTCAAAAAACTTAGTCTCCGCAACTGCGATCTGGTAACTGATCGTGGTGTACAAGCCATTGCCTACTACTGTCGAGGCCTTCAACAACTCAACATCCAGGACTGTCAAATATCCCTGGATGGATATCGTGCCGTTAAGAAATATTGTAAACGATGCATAATCGAGCATACAAATCCCGGTTTCTTTTAGATTTCTTTATTTTTGATAAATTTGATGGTACTATGTTGATATCAAAAGTTTTGCTTCATTGTTTATATGCCATTTTGTTGATTAATATATTTATTCTGTATATTTTGTAAAGTTTTTAAGTGTATATTATTGTGTATTGCTGTTAATTAAGAATTTTATATGAAGAAAAAAATCGTTATTTATTTGTTATTTTAGATCAATTCTTCAAATAAACCTTACTTAACTTAACAACCTTCATATAAGTTATAAGCATAAGAAAACTTGTCACAAAAACAAAAGAAACATTCCAAGAAAAAATCCAGAAGAAGGTTGATTTTGGTCATTTACTCTTTTTGGTTTCAATCTAATTTAATTAGGGGCGCATTGTACGTGTTTCTATACCTATACACTTGAATTGTATGGAAACTAAAGAATGAAACCATGCTTTCAATTATAAATTCACAATTCTCAGAAAAATAATTAGGAAAATGTTTATACCACATCATGAAATGTGTATACCACAGTTCATGAAAAAAGGAATAATTTGATACATATAGCAACTACCCCTAGAGCGGACAAGGGTAGAAAACCCACATTGAAGTTGAAAACGAAGTTTTCATAAAATTGTCTTTTAAAACGCCATAAATGACTTACTTATAATGAACGAATCGGCATAATACCCATATCATATTAAAGTAGAAAAATTGAGGAACATTTTACCACTTGTTTTATGTTAATAGCTTAATATTTTATATACACCTATCCCCCGAGTTTCACGTTAGGTGCGTTCCTGAGAAATACGTGTAAATCGAAAATTAAAAATTTTGAAGTCAAAACTGTGTAAATCGAAAAGCTTGCAGAAAATGAATAATTTTCCTATTTAACAGTTGTGATTTTTTTCAATATCAGGTGTACACAAAAATAAAATGCATTGACAGGTGGTCCCTCCAAAATTTCCCGCATTTTTCCCTCTGAATTTTACTTTAATCACAGCCGTTAATTTATAATAATCTAAATTTTGCACTCACTTGTAATTTACGAATACGGAAAATTAAATCTCTCTGAAACTCTGAAACTTTCACCCAAATACATTTTCCGTAGATAAAACTTTAATTTTATGTGAAGAAATAGACACAGTGTGCGTCTCAGCAAGTCAGCACAAAAGCTCGGGATTCCCCGTGAGATGTGTTCAATCACAGTAGCATTTAAAAAAACTTATTTGGAAAACCGTGTAAAAGCGAGAACGTGTAAAACAAGTACCGTGTAAATCGAAGGATCGAAGGAAATGAGAAAATCGAGAGCGCGTTCAACGCGAGAACTCACCTTTGAAACATTACATACCAAGAAAAATTGGCTGGCCACAATGAATTTAACCTATTTAAAATATGAAGCACGTGTACTAAGAAAAGTTAACTTGTTTGTTTAATATTAACTGATGTTATTGTTAAGAAAACTGTTGAATTTTTTGATTACCACTATTTTAAATTGAAACTTATTGGTGAAAGTTTTTTTGTTGGTTGCATGGCACTTCTATTATCTTTATTAGTTTTTGTTTGAAACAAACCTAGGTGGTGAAAATAACAGTTACCGCAGTCACATTGGAGATTATTTTGTCTTTTGTTTCAAACAAATAAATATGAACAAGCGCGTTGTTTGTTAATTCCCCGGAAACTTTGTATTTCTCTAACCTATTTGTTTAATGTTATCTTTTGTTTTTACTAAGAAAACTCTTGAATTTTTAGGTTATTTTTGTTTGAAATTGAATCTTGTTGATCAAAACACATCAGCGTGTTTATTTGAAACAAACATAGATGGCGAAAATGGCGTAGCATTTGTTTGGGTTTGTTTTTTCTGCTTTTGTTTCAAAATTTCTTAACAACCAATTCGTAAAAGTGTGCCGTGACAAAAAAATAACACGAACAAGCGCATAGTTTGTTATTTTCCCCCAAACCTTTGTATTTCTCACCCAAAATTAACCTTATAAAACTCAGTATGCTGTGATAACAAAAGTTTACTTTATAACGCCGAACGCAGAACTGAAGCATTCATTCGTCGTGCTATCCTAGTGCAGTGTTGTGGTTCTTTCAACATGTTCGTCTTGTGTGCTTTCGGTTTGAGTCACAGTTATTCCATTGATAATATTCAACCTTTGTTAACATAATTTTAATCCATGTCTTTAAATATAAAGACATTATCATGTCCCAGTGTTAAAACATTTTTTGAAAATTAATAAGTCTGTTAATAGCCTTTTTAACATTCCTAGAAAAAAGCTATGTAAAATTGAGACAGATTGTTTCTCATTGATAAATGTTAAACTACATTGAATGTGTTATTAATTTATGTTGAAAGTAAGTGAACTGTTTTGAAATTACTTAACCTAAAAGTGTTAAACTTATTTTTTTAAACTAAGTTGTCGGTTAAACAATTCCTTAAGCATGTCAAGGTAAAAAGAAGATGAATTGATACAGAACAAATATTTCATCTTAAAAATCTTCTTAATTCACTGTCTAATGTGAACATATGACAGACAGTAATTATAATCACTAACAATTTCTAATATAACTTTTTAAAATGACCTAACCTAAAGGTGTTAGAAACTTAATTTTTTTAAACTCAGGAGACTGTTAAACAATTCCTTAAGCATGTCAAGGTAAAAAGATGTCGAATCGAAACCAAACAATTGTCATAAAAGCTTTTGATTTGTCAGTGACATCACTAAAATGTATTTTTGAAAATGTATATTTTTGAAATGACTTAACCTAAAGGTGTTAGGAAATTTATATTTTTTAAACAGGAGACTGTTAAACAATTCCTTAAGCATGCCAAGGCTTAAAATTAAAAGCCTATGAAAATAAATATTTTTGAAATGATTTAAGCTAAAGGTGTTAAAAATTTAAATTTTTAAACTAACGCGTGTGTTTATGGTATTTTTAGCATGTCAAGATAAAATGTGGAATTCAATCAGAAGAATTTATTTCTTCTTGAATA